>JACMII010000377.1:0-21192 GCA_014805405.1 Bunonema sp. RGD898
GGTCGCGCAGCTTCTTGTCGTCCACGCCGCACAGCGTCAGCAACAGCTCCAAGTAGAATGGGACAATCGCGAGTAGGTCAACAAGGTTGAGTGGCTTCAGCGCGAAGCGACATTTTCTCGGCGCGGCGAATAATCTGCAGATTGCTCGACGTCGGGTCAGTTGCTTTTTGGCCCGACGAAACGAGGGAGACCGAGTACCTGAGACAGTACTCCACTGTGAAGAACGCGATACAGATTCGTTCGGTGAAGACGAATGCCGGATGTTCGACCCTCATCTCTTCCATCTTCTCGATTACCGTCACGGTTCCGTTCGGAAGAACGACCGTCTCATTGTGAGGAGGCATGTGTTGTGTGACCTGAAAGTATCTTTGCCGATTCACGAGATGCAGCCCCCCCCCGGTCACCTGGAAGTCTGGGATCGTGCCAAAGGACAGACCCATGACCGATATGGCCACGAAGAGCGTGGACGATAGTTCGAACGCTTTGGCTTGCATCGAGGAGCCTGGTCTCTCCAGGAAGGTCCACATCCTACGTCGAAGTCGGCCGAAGAGGAGATTGTCGAATGTGGTGTCGTCCACTTTCTCCTCCTCCTTCTCTTCCTGCTTCGGCTGGGGAACCACGTCCGCGCAGCAAGATCCGACGTGTTGGTACGAGATGCGCCAAAAGTCCAACTCCGCCAGGAAGGCAGCCGGGCAGACTTCGGACGGTCGATGAACGACGCCGGTCGAGTAGAATTGATGAATGGCCTCAAAGGCGACCGGCGATCGCTGGAAGAAGTAGGCCTCCTCCTTGGGCATGTACGCGTCCGCGACCTGCACCATTTTTTCACCACGACGTACACGAAGCACCACGTGTCAACGGTCACCTTGAGTCTTGCGGCATGCGTCAGTTGGACGAATTTCGCGAGGAAACTCGTCGACTCCGCCCTGAGGATGGCGTCCAGAAGGATGAGATACGGGGCGCCGCCAATGTTCAGGCGCAGGAAGAGCGGCTCGCCGTTCTCGTCGACGCCGCCCGCCGGCATGGTCTGCGGAAGGGCTTCGTTTTCTTTGCCGTCTCCTCTCGTCTTTTCTTTCCGACTTTCTCGCTAGCACCTGGAAACAGTCGTTCGACGTATTCTTCCATAGCTCGTCAAGGACGCGAGCGTTTCGCCGCTCTGCCGACAGCATCGCGTCGGTCTTGCGCAGCGGCACGAGCCGCTTCTTGTGCTGCTGCGCCGCCCTATCATCGATATTGTTATTATGTTACTCTAAAGGGGCGCTCTTTCGAACTCGAAACGCTCTCAAAACATCTCTCTTCCAAGTGTTGTCGCTCTTGTCGTCCTGTTGCGGCGTGTTTGTGTGTAAAGGTCGGGACAGAGGTCTGTTTGCAAAACGATAGTGTCCGCACTCTTTTTCGCGCCCGAACAGCTTGAAGAAACGCGAAATCTGAGCCCCGTGGTTGACAGATGAGACGCGGGGAAATGGCGACAGGTGGTTTCTCCCTCTCTCGTCCGCTCGCCGCTCTCCCTCCCCCTCCCTCTTTCTTCTTCGGCTATTTCTCACTCGCCTCGCCAAACCTGACGGCAACTGGGTAATGATGAGCGGCTCCTCCTTTGCCATTGCCTCCTCCATCTTGAAGATAGACCGAATTCACTGCCAGACTCGCCATTCCCACTCACTTTGGATACTGGACATACGGCAGGGAGACAAGTACACAATGGGAAGGGGAGGAGAGATAGAATCCAGATGAGTCTGTCTGTCTCGGACATCTGTGCCGCCCTGTCGCACTCGCTCTCCTCAATCGATCTCGCAAAGTGAAAGAATGCTGAAGTCCGGTCGAAGGAAGATGAAGAAGATGTGGCCACGTACCCGCTGATCATGTTGCCGGTCACCCTGAAATTGCGGAACTTCATCGACAGGCCGCGCTCGCCCGGAACCGGGAAAGCAATAGATGGTCTCTGGGCTAGTTGGACCGCCTGAGAGATGGCTATCGCCATATCCCTTTGCTACTGGACTAGATGCTCGTGCAGTTCGTTGTCTGCCCTGTCAGTCTTCTCGCCTCAGTCGTGCGGAATCCGGTGTCCGCACTTCCTCCAATCTCTCCTCCTTCTCCTCTTCCTCTTTCTATCGGTTCGTCCAGGTGCTACTGCTGCTGCTGCTGCTGCTGTCGCTGCTGTCGCTTGGTTCTCTCTCTTCCAGTCTCGAGTCGTGGGCGAGAGACGAAGTGAGGGGGAAAGAGAGGTGTCTGTTGTGATTGATGAGCTCTCCTCGAGGAGAGACGACGGACGCGGACAGGATGCTGGTGGCACACGAGCGGGAGAGTGAGAGTTCCGCCCTTCCGGCTCTTCGAAGTGCTGATGACGATGACGGCTCTCGTCGCGAGGCGACGATGCGGCAGCTAATGGAAATAGCTCCGAGCGTGACAACACGGTTCACTTCTCCTCGGATTAGCACTCCTTCTCCTTCTCCTCCTCCCTCTTCCGCAGACGTCAAAATGAAAGAGACGAGCGAAGACGTCGCTGTTCCACAGCAGCAGCTGCTGCCGCTATCGCTGACAGAATGTGAGAGAGAGATAGAGTAAGAGAACGGCCTTTCGAGTGCTGCGGCAACGGTGGCGACTTCCTTTTCGGAAAGTTTGAGCCACCTGGTCCGCTGCAACCGAGCGCAGCTTCAGGCGGGGGACACACTAGCAGCGAGCCGAGCAGAGGGGGGAGGGGACCTTCCCGCCGCCTCTTCTCTCAGAGGTGGGGCGGCGACCTGAGTGAGTGCGGGGCCTGGGAGCCCGCTGGTCTGCTGCGTTCCGCTCGATGAGACGGAGGAGAGAAGACGGATGCGAGGAAAGCTGCAGAGCAGGGCAGAGGGGGGGAGAGAGAGAGAAAGGGAGAGAGGTAGAAAAGGGCAGGCTGCCAGAGACACAAAGACGGCTGTCAGTCTCAGTCTGGCTGACGTAGGGCGAGCGGGGGGGGCGCAAGCTGGGCGCGCTAACCGAGAAGGCAACTCCTCTAGAGAAGCTGGGGGGTTCACTCTGTCTCGCTCTCTCCTCGTTCTTCTGGCTAGCTGTTCGTTGGTCGACGGATACGCACCTGCGTCCGTCTTCTGACTACCTAATTGAATCACCTCCCCTAGCGGGAGAATGTGGCTAAATATGAAGGCTAGTCACGAACAACATCACGAATATGCACTACACGGATCGATATCCGCGCGCGCGCTGCGAGAACCGTTCCCCACTGCCCGACCTTCTCTCTACGCGGAAAGATAGCCATGAATGGGTGAACGGGCACGGCTCTCCTCTGATGTGCGAGCGTGGTGTGTGAAAGAGAGGGGAAGCTGAGAAGGACTGCGATGAGAGGGGAGAGTAGGCCCTTACGTCAGCTTCTTGGCAAGCAACATCGAAATTGGACGGATCCAATGTCCGCGGTGGTGGTGGTGGTGGTGGTGATGACGGTGATCTGGCGAGCAGTGTCTGGTTAGCGGCGGGCGATGAGAAGAAGAAGGGGAGAGATTGAAGCGACAACAAGGACGCCCACATGGTTGGCAAACGTTGAGCCGTGGGAACGACTATCTCTGATGGCCTGATCCTAGTCTACGATCCCTCGCTGGGTCAACAACAACGAACTTACGTGCTCGATCGGCGGAGCGCGTTGTAGGACGCCGCGGAGGCGCACGCCATCTTGGCGCCGACGAAGACTCCCCTCCTCCTCCTCCTCCTCTTCCTTCTTCTTTTCCTTCGTCTCGCGCCTCTTCCTGCCTACTAGTGTCCGGTTCGTGGTTTGAATGGAGGCGCAGACGACGCCGCCGCCGCCGCCGCCAGATTGTCCGGATTGCTAGTCAGACGGAGAGTGGAAAGAAGAAGAAGAAGAAACGAGAGAGCGAGAAGTGGTGGCGGATGCGCGCCGCCGAGAAATCGGATAATGTCACTGCCGCTGCTGCTGCTACGGCCGCCGCCGCCGCCGAGATGGCAAAATACCACTCGCGAGAGGGAGAGGGGAGTGAAACGGTTTCCGCCCCAACTGGACTGGTCTGCGGGAGGGGGAGATCGAAGCGAGCGTGTGCGGGGAGGGGCACAGCGCGCCGCCCAAGGGAGTCACGCAAGCCGTGGGCCACTCGCTCTCTGTTGATGGTGTGGCATCATGGCTGGTTGGTGTACATGTCAACGAACCCTCCCCCTCCCGCCCGCTCGCCCGCCCGCCCCGTGGTCGCTTCGTAACGGACCCAAGAGAGGCAGCGGCGGCGGCGACAAGAAGCAGAAGAAGAAGACTGACGACCGCGGTCTCCGCCACAGGCCGGGCGAGTGAATCGTCTTGAAGCGAGGGGCTCTCCCATATCGCTCGCAATCTTCCCACGACTCGCCACTCAGTCTACTTACACATCTCGTCAATGTCAAGGAGGCGGGGTGGTGAGGGTCCTCCTCTGTCCGCACCACCATCACCATCATCATATTCCCTGCCCGATCTTTCCACCACACTGCCATTGAACGGTGAGTGGGTGGGTCGATTGCGCATGCTCGTTGGGCGTGCATCACCAGTGGTTCGCCCCCACCGATCGCCACCAGGACGGAAAGGACGTGATGCGAGTGCACGTAAACACACACACACGCCAGCTGATGAACGTGGCGGCGGCGGCGGCGGCGGCAGCAGCAGCGGTGGTCATTCTCGACCAGACGGGAAAGATGTCTGCGGGGGGATTTGTGGGTCTGCGATCGCCGCTGGACTGGCTGGAGTGCGAGATGGCGATAGGGGTGGAGAGGAAGAAAGAGAGATGTGGGCGTCTCCCGTTGCGTTCCCTCCCCCTCCCTTCTTCCCTCCGTAGCGGCTCCTTCCTACCGGGCCGACTGCTGCGACTGCCTCGTCCAGTTTTTAAAATGTGCTGCCCCACACGCCAGCCAGAGACAGCCGCCCTCCTGGTTCCTCCCGTCGGGTTCTCTCCCTTCACACTCTCTCTTTCTTCCCCACTCCCCGACGAAGATCAAGGCATCAACAAGGGTGCCCGAGCCGAAGCGTCCTCCATCTCCCACTCCTCTCTTCCTGCTGATCGCCTAGCCACTCTGACCTAGTGATGACTTGTCACCACCACACACTAGTACACATCATCATCGTCATGCTAGGGGGGCCGTCAAAGAGTACGCGTAGCGTCATGCTATCGATCCTACTCGCCTCTCGGTTAAGCCGTTTTTGCCACCACGCTAATCCAGATTCGCTCCCTCTCTCTGTGAACCTGGTCACATGTCTTGTTCTCTCAATCGACTCAGCGCATGATGTCGTCGACCACTAGTCCTATCAACTGATGCATCGCCTCGACGAGCAATCGATCTAGCTGGGATCTCACTATCGCACATCTCTTCCTAGCGATACCTCTTTCGGTCGTCTACGCCGTGGTCGGCTCTAGCAATTAGCAATTAGCAATGGGTCGGGAACAGGAGACAGTGAGTTGGCAATCGGTCGAAGACGACGTTGTCTGTGTGTGACAAGTCCTGTCGCGCTGTCTTGACGGTAATCTCCTCTCTCCTCCCTCTGTCTCGACAAGAAGTCGGCGACAGCTCGGCAAACAGAGTGGCGGTGTGCCGCGAAGGGAAGGCGGAGGCGGACGAAGAAGAAGAGGAGGAGGGGGAGGAAGACAGTCAAGCTCTCGAAACTGGGCCGAGTGGTAAAAGAGGGCGACAAGTGATGCAAAGAGAGCGCGACGACACGATGTCCGAGCACTTACAGTTGACGCATGACGACGAGGCGAAGAAGAAGGCGTAGTGTGCTCGATGAGGAAGGAAATGATGATGTGCCGATTTGGGGAATGCCGCTCGAATGGAGGGAAGGGTGGAAGAGCGAGGAGATAGGAAGAAGACTGACAAGGCTGAAGGGGCGACGAAGACCCTCGTCTCTCCGCCTCGGCGACACGCATATGCATAGCTGATTTTGTCGGGCAAGGCAAGAAAGAGGAAGACGACGACGGCGACACATCTGGGCAGCATGCACGCGGACGGGGGGAGGAGACAGTATCACATCCCAAGGGATCCTAGGAAAGCGTAATGGGGTGCGTTCGCACCCCAGGAGAACACACAACTTTCGCTCCCCCCCCCCGAGGAGGAGTCTCTCGATCGATCCTCTCCTCATACACACACACCCTGAGCTGGCTAGGCCCACGAACTCGAGCTCAATTTACTCACACAAGTCAGTTGACGAGGAGTCGCGAGGTGTGCAGGGTTTTCCACTCGCTCGCGAAGGCGGAATCCAAAAGTAGCAGAAAACTAGTTGTGTTTGCCGATCGCCTTTTGGATGACGAACCGCGCTTGTTCGGAACGGTTGGGACACTAAGCGGAGCTTAAAATGCACGCGCATTCCTGGCGTGGTGGTCAAGGTGGACGTGAGAAAAGTGGACCAAAAAGCACGTACAAATACTTCCGCCTCTACCAATGCTGGTTGTTACTCTCAATGTCAGCACGATCCAGCAGTGCATCAGCTAATTTGCGAGATCCAAAATTTCACATAGCCGTCGCCTATGAAAAATGCCGTAGCACAGAGATAAGTGGCGGCACCAGGCGCAGTAACGGATACTGATCGTTTTAGAAGGGGGGGGCTGTGGGAAGGCGACTCGAAGCGACGAGTGACAATGAGCTGGCATCGTTACTCACTCGTCGTAGTAGTCGTAGTCGGGCGGCGGCGCTGTCTGACTGGTCGTGTAGCCGGTTCGGATCATTCGGTTCCCTGGGTCCTTGTCTTCTCGGCTCCGATGCCCAACTGCCGACTCTCGTCGTCGTCGTAGTCGTCGTCGTCGTAGTCGTCGTCACCGTCCGCCGCCACCACCGTCGCTGATTCCGAGTGAAAGGCACGCACGCCGCGTCGGAGCTTTGGCTGGTGAAGCAGACGAAGCCAAGCAGCAGTAGCAGCGGTGCCCTTCCTGGCTATAGAATTACGCGTGCCGGGGCTCTCTGCTCCAGGCGGGGGGGGGGGGGGGGGGGAGCGAGAGCAAGAGAGGCCTTCCTGTCTCCGGTGCCCTCGCCCTTCGCCGCTTTAGACCGGCCAACCAGAGCGAGGGGGAAGAGGACGACAACCGCTAGTTATGGCGCCGGACTCCTCCCACTCGCTCTTCCCAGTCCGTCTTTCCGTATTCCCGCCGACCGCTGTGCCTGCCGCGACACACAGCACGGGAGGAGGGGCGCGAGAAAGTGTCCGCCGCGGCCAGGCAACGAGAGGCTGGGGGAAGTATGAATGTCGAAGAGGCACGACGGTCACCCGCGCTTCCCTCTCTTTCTCCCAAATGCAATGAGCTGAGCCCACCAAACCGCAGAGAGAGAGAGACGATCGTGCAGACGCAGTTGTTGATGGGCCGTCACGTCAACACGTCCCTCCCCTCTCCTCCTTAGTCTGGTGGCCTGAGCGCACGCGAAATGTCATCGGCGTTTGGCGCGCTCGAGATTCTGCTGAATGAAGGGGGAGCGCGCTGCTGCTGTGCACGCGGCGTGGTGTGCCATTTCCAGTCAGTCGGCCGGCTGACTGGCTGACTGGTCGGTCGGTCGGCCCTCTTTTGGAGCGGGCAACGGGGAAACACTCGACACGGGGCTGCCGTCCTGGATTTTACTGAGTAATGAGCTTAGTCTCTCCCTCCGCCTTAGACTGGCGTCACACGCGGCGGCGGCGCGTGCACGCCGCGTGGATCACCGCCACTTCTGCATCGCTAATGATGCGTGAGGCGCATGCTGGAGGAACACTGGATGCCCGCATTCGTCGCAAGAAATGCAGAGGAGGGTAGTACACATTTGGAGACGCGCCCTCTTTTCTGCTCGATTAATCGATATCGGTGCGCTACGAACGCTGACTGTGGAGGCCCACTACCATCGGACTGGGATCCTTAGGATTCGGAGTGAACTTCGTAAACCACAGAGTACGCAATAACAAGACCTACATGTCGTGCTGGATGCCGACGATCGGCATGTCTCCTCCGTCAGATGTCTGGACTACATGCCGTGAAACTGGAGAACGCTCGCTTGCTCGCCGAGAATATCCTAGCAGTCAGTGGTGGTGGTGGTGGTGGTAGCGGTGGTGGTGTGGTGGCAAGGTGTGTCGGCGGCGGGTCCGTGCAGGCTTCTGGATAGGAGAAAGAGAGGTGGCTTGCCCTAGAAACGGACGAGGGGAAAAGGCCAGCGCAACAGGCCATTCAACACTGCCGGCGACAACACTAGATGGCCCACGGGGCAGCAGCGCAGCGACAACAAGAAGCACTCACATGGTCGGCATGGTTGCTGCTGCTGCTGCTGCTGCTGCTCCTGCTCCTCGACGACGTCCTTTTGACGAACCGAATCTCGAGGGATGTCTGGCGGAGGGGGGACCAGCGTTCAGCCGCCCATCGAAGAAGACGATGCTGTTGTCGTAGCCAGTCGATGTTGTAGTCGGTAAAACGCTCTGCAGCAGTGGCGGCAGGAACCGCTAGTTCTGAGTAAGGACGTTGGAAAATGAGGGCAAACAATGCGACTGACGGCCAACAGAGAAACGTAATGCCCCTGCGCTGTCCTCGTCGTCGTCGTCGTCGTCGCCGTCAAAAGGAGCGTCACCGGGCGAGAAGGAATGTGGGTGAGGGAGAGAGAAGATGGACTCGTGAGAGAAGTGTATGTCGCTGCCGACACACACGATTATGATAATCCTGAGAATGCTGCGGCGTCGCCTTCTTCGCTTGCGCACGCCCAAATCGAATCACCACCCACTCTTGTGCTCGAGCTTCTCCTCCTCTGGAGGCGGCGGAGAGCGAGTGTGACGGGGACTGACTCCAGCAGCGGCAGAGGAAGAATATTGGGAGCATGGCGGACGGCGATGATGCGCAGAGAAACGTCTGCGCTTGCGACGAGTTCAGAAGAGACCTCTTCTTCTTTCTCAACGGCGACTGAGGGGATCAATGGACAGACGAGCATGGCATGCATAAGAGGGACGACCAGCCTACTGAACATTTGTGCACGTTGGCTCCTCTCTCTCTAGCTAGGTTATTGCCCTGCTACAGACGAACACGGGCAAGCGTTTCCTGGATCTCCACCTGATCATACGCAATGCAAAAAGACTTGGTCGAGTGAGATGCATAGACGATGATGAGCTATTGCCGTACCTCCACAAAGTCCTCTGTCAAAATCATTCGATAACTCTTCCTTTTAGGTCGCCCCGCTCCGCAAGCCGTCTGGCTCGACAACAAAGGACAAGAGATCAGCGCCGGTGGCCGATTCCAGACCGACTCGGCGCAGTCACAGGTATCTTCCCCTTATCTCGCACTTACCACGACATGACGACTCTTCTCCAGAATGCCGTCCTCTCGATCGACAAGCTGTCGTCTGCGGACGCCGGCGAGTGGCGACTCCGGGTGCGGAACCGCGTCGGTCAGGACGAGCTCGCGGTCCAGATTCAGGTGTGTGTGAGTGAGAAGAGGAGGAGCAAGAGAGGGAAGACGGAGGACGTAGAGAAGTGCCAGGAAGTGAAGTTAGAGAACGGATAGATGGGGGCGGCCTCTTGTGCGGCGACTGAGAGAGCGTCCTCGGGCATCGACGAGTGTATGATGCAAGCGCTCAAAATGCGTTATCCTGCGCTCCCGCTCGCGGCGCGTCCCCCTCCCTCTTCTTCTTCTTCCCTCTTCTGCCGTAGACAGACAGACAGACGAAGGGGAGAGGGGGAGCACAATGCCGTGACGATAGTAGATGCCAATTCTCAACTGCCGATCGTTGAGCAAACGATCTATCAATCTTCCGACTAAACTCACTGTCAGACATGCAAAGTGCATGACTGTACATTCCCAACTGTCGGAACCGAGCCAGTGAACGTGAGAGAAAGATGAGCTCACGCTGAACTGGAGCCAGGCATGACGATGAATGGTGTGTCGTCGTTGGTGTCCGGGTCGTCGGGGTGCACTTCTTGCTGGGGCTGCCGATAGGCCGAGGAAAGCGACGAGAAGACGCCGACCAGGAGGTTAAGGACGGTGATGATGGCGAGTAGAGGGGGGAACTAGTTCAGTAGACTCTTCAGTCAAAGGGGCGAGTGAATGCGAGGAATGTGGCGATGGCAGCGAAAGTTAGCGCAGAGGGTGCGATGTTTGCGGCGACGCTTAGCTCCTCTACTCGCCTCCTCCTCCTCCCTCTTCTTCTTCTACTGCGCGCGCGTGCGTGCGTGCGTCTGCTTTCTCTGTGCACACTGTGCCAGACTAAGCGGGCAGTCGTCGCACAGATATCACGACTCGTGCGGACGGCAATGACGCTGACCCTTCGTCCGTCTCGCGTCATCGGGGGAGGGGTGGGGGTGGAAATTAGACGGAGAAGCGCAAAAAGTGTGACGGACAGAGAAGGGTCGTCTGGGTCAGACTTGAGTCGAGACAACCGATCGCCGGCCGGCTATCCACTCTCAACGCTACCAGTCTGCAGTTGAAGACCTATGGAGCGTCATCATTGTCATGACGAAGCCCCCGGGGACAAATGGCAATGTACAACAATATTCATCGGCTGACCCGTCCAGTCGGAGCAGCGGATGATAGGCCGCCGACGACGAAGTGGAGATCCCTCCGCCGGCTAGTCGCGGCGAGTTTCGGGTTCGGAACGAAGATCGACTGTGAATCATCGGCATCCTCGATGGTGGTTGGTGCTCTCGGCTCCCTGCTGACTGGCTGACAACCCAGATGCGGTAGTCGTCGATGGGCAGGGACAGGAGGGGGGGGGGGATGTACGTTTGCTTCACCTTCCACGAAATGAGATGCCCGACTTGAAGCGGGACGAATCGAATAAGTGCGCGGGTGCACGAGGCAAATGCCAACCCTGCGGTCCGGGAGAAATGCGAAGATGGAGACTGGATGAAGGGGGAGCAGGAGGGAAGCTCGAGGACAGCCTGACGTCGACATGCGACGAGGTGGGGGGATTGGGAGAGGCCGTCGAATACATATCATCTTCCGGCCTACCCCCGCTCTATTATAAGACTCTTAGAGGCTGTGATTTTTTTCGAAGCAACACGACTGTGAGATAATGATGCAAGACCAAACAAGTGTGCCACTCACCCGTTGTGGATCATGATGACGTCGGTCGCCGCAGATCACGGACCGTCCCGAGCCCCCTGGTCGTCCGTCCGTCTCGGCCGAGAACGTCGATTCGGCTCGGCTCCTCTGGGCCGTTCCGACTCACGACGGCGGCTCTGCGGTCCGCAACTATCACGTCGAACTCCGCACCGTATGCACCTGAATTTTTGCCTCTTCATTCATCTCAACACAAATAGGAAAAGGACGAGAACTGGCGGAAGGTGGAGTCGACGCGTCAACCGTTCGTCACTCTCTTCAACCTTGTGCCGGGAGAGGTAGTTGAGGGGGTTTTGCGGCGGACACAGTTACACGCATGATCTAGACGTATCGATTCCGTGTCCGGGCCGAGAACGTGTTCGGCGTTTCCGAACCTTCCGAGCCCAGTGAGCCGTTGGTTCTGAGGGATCCCACTCGAGTTATGACGGAGCCACAGAAGGTATTGCACATGGGAATGCACGAAAAGATGATGAATGGCGCAGCGTGATGGCGACGCACCACTGCCCGCGGTGGATTACGAAAAAATCATGACCGATTCGACCCAGGGAGCGACCGAATACAAGACCGTCGACATCACCAAGTTGCCGAACGACCTTCAGGCAAAGGTAAGCCTTCGTGCTAGTCACCCTCGTCGTTTCCCCCTCCAAGCAGCAGTGCCACGAACAGGATTGTCCATTTTTCAGTACATCATCTGCGAGGAACTCGGCAGAGGCGCCTACGGGACGGTCTATCGCGCCGTGGAACGTGCGACCGGCAAAAACTGGGCTGCCAAGGCCGTACAAGTTCGACCTGGTAAGAAGAGACTTCTATACACGCCCTTTCGGGACGTTGTTGGCATGGCTACGAAGAGTGACGGTGTGTGCGGATCGGCTAACCTAATTTGGGACACTCCTCGGAATGTCATAGTATTCCCGCATTCCGAAGGTGCGATATAAAATACACGGTGCAACATAGGAGAAGCAGCAGTAGCAACAATCATCCGAGCGAGAAGGGGGGAGGGAGTAGAGGGATATATAGAAAGCCCACAGAGCGACAACTCGCTCTGTGGAGATTGAAGGTCGGTAAGACTGGGCCACTGAAATGCCAGCTCAAAGTGCGCACGCTCGGGGGCTTGCGGAAGAGGAAGCAAAGCGTGACAACTGCCTCTAGGCGTCAAGAAAGAGGCGGTCCTGCACGAGATGGGCATCATGAACGAACTCCACCACGAGCGACTACTCCATCTCCATGAGGCGTTCGATCTCGGCAACGAGATGGTCCTGATCGAGGAGCTGGTCACTGGTGGCGAACTCTTCGAGAAGATCGTCGACGAGGGCGGACGACTGATGAGCGAGCCCGAGGTCCGGCACTACATGCACCAGGTCCTGCTCGGCGTCCAGCACATGCATCAGAAGGATGTGGTGCATCTCGACTTGAAGGTCGGTGAAATTGCCTTCCTCCTTTGACTGACAGACAGCCCGCGAGGGGGGCGACGCCAAAATTGGACAGCCACCATTCCCTCTGTGACGACACAAAGAAGAGAGCAAGAGTCAAAGAGTTGAAAGGATGTCTTGTCGGTGAATCCACACTCAAAGGGGCGTACGTTCGAAGAGACAATCGAGGAAGCGAAGCAGACTATTCATCTCGAGCATAGGTCGATTTACAACAAGTCGAATTGCAGCCCGAGAACATCCTGCTTCGGTCCAAGAACTCGACCGACATCAAGATTATCGACTTTGGTCTGGCTCGGAAGCTGGAACCTCACAAATCCGTCAAACTTCTCTTCGGAACACCCGAGTTCTGCGCACCAGAGGTCCTCCCAATTCTCAATCGATACCGTCTCAAAACCCGACAATGCCAGGTGGTCAACTACGAGGCCGTCTCGAAGGGCACAGACATGTGGACGGTCGGCGTAATTTCCTACGTTCTGCTGTCCGGGCTGTCTCCCTTCTTGGGAGAGACCGACGACGAGACGCTACGAAATGTCGCTGCGTCCGACTGGGACTTTGACGATCCGGTCTGGGAGGACATCTCGCCCGAAGCGAAGGACTTCATCTGCCGACTCATGATCAAGGATCGGAAGAAGAGGCTGACCGTCGAGGAGGCGCTACAACACCCTTGGATTGTGGTTCGTCTCATCATTTCTGTGGTTTGTGTAATCATGCGTGTACCTCCAGGGTCCATTGTTGTCGGCCTTTGCTGATCTCTCGTCGTATGTCCAGGTCCGTTTGCGTGTATACGTGTGTGTGTGTGTGTGTGTGTCGTTTCTTCGTGTTTTCATGTTCCTCGTGCGCCTGAACGTGCAAAGAACCGGGCGTATTTCAGTCGCAACGGCCACTCGAAGGACGTGGTCCTCTGCCGTCGCGTCAGAAGAGGGACTTCTTGTCGAGAAAGCGGTGGTCCGACGACCTGCTGCCGATCGGACGTCTCGCCAAGCGAGGCGCCATCTTCCGAAGGCTGACGATGCACGGAGTGTTCGAGAGGACCATCCACTTCGGTATATTTTACTTGTGGTCATTTCCTGGATCCTGAGCCATGTCCAAGTCGGACGACTAAGATTAGATCACACTGTATCACTGTTTCGCCGATATGTAGAATACGTCACCGATGCAAACGGAGAAATTTCGAAACGCAGACACGGACTCCTACGCTCCCCAGCTGCGTCGACGTCTCGAGGACATTGTCGCGAACGTCGGCGATCTCATCGCAACCCTGTCGTGCGAGGTGGATGCCGAACCGACAGCAAGCGTCCAGTGGTTCAAGGACTCGCGGGCCATCTCGCCGCATCCCAAATATTCGACCACTCTGGAGAACGGTCACGCTCAGCTTCAAGTCCACGACGTCCAGCCTGGAGATGCGGGCGTCTACTCGTTCCGAGCTACGAATCAGCTGGGCGCCATCGAGACTCGTGCATCTCTGCACGTGGACCATGCTCCTCGACCGAAATCCGCAACCGCACCTGCGTCCAGAAAGAGAACGCCTCAGCCCGACGAGCGAGAGACGATCAACCAGCCGCCCAACTTCCACCTCGTTCTCTTCGACCAGACCGTCAAGGTTTCTGTGGCAAATGAGGGGAAAACTCGGAAACATGAGCGAGATTTCAGTCCGGCGAACGCGTCGTCCTGTGCGTCACGAACACCACTCTGCCCGAGCCAGAAGTGCAATGGTTCAAGGACGGAATCCCTCTGGATGCTCTGGACACTCGATACATACGACGACACGATAAGGGACGATTCGAGCTCGAGATTCCCTGCTGCGACGCGAACGATGCGGCGACCTGGAAAGCCGTGGGAAAGAACAAATTCGGCTCCTGCGAATCGAGCGGCAATCTGACGGTGACGGCGCCCGACACGCTCCAAGCTCCCGTCTTCAAGGTACTCGTTGGCATACGATGTGGGAAAGACACCAAGAGTGAAACGCGCAGACCGGTCTCGAGAAGCAGCGCGCGCAACAGGGCGACCTGGTTCGATTCGAAGTCGCGGTTACCGCCCGTCCGGCGGCGAAGATTTCGTGGCTCTTTGCCGACCAACCCGTGGACAAGTACAACCCGCGCTTCCGCTTCATGGGCGACGACGCGGACGGCATCCACAGGCTGATGGTTCAGGACGTCACAACTTCTGACGCCGGAAAGTGGTCGGTGCTCGCGGAGAACTCCCTTGGACGAGCTCAATCCGACGCGCTGTTGAGCGTCACCGGAACGTCGATTCGCGGCTCGAAGCGACGCGAAGACCGACGGGCTCCACGATTCAAGGTTTCCCCCTTCCCCGCCTTAGATTCCACTTTACTCTGGTTAAAGGTCTCGCTCCCCACTCCGCGACAGGTTCCCGAGGGAACGGAGCTCACTCTGGTCTGCGCCGTCGTCGGTCAACCGGACCCTGACGTCGAATGGCTCAAAGACGACGTTCCGCTCAATCTGGATGGAAAACTTGTCCGGAACGAGGACGGCCTCTGCACTCTGACCATTCCGTGCGCACAGCTCTCGGACCGCGGACTGTACACCTGCCAGGCCGAGAACATCCACGGCACCAATCGATCGTCATCCCTCGTCGAAATTACACGTACGTGCCTGGTATTCTTCCCTCAAATCTCGCATTCATCATCAGTCAACCCTGCACTTGGGAGCTCGAAACCCACGTGGGTCCACAAGCTGGTCGACGTCTCGGTGGTGGAGGGCGACGAGGCGTTGCTCTTGTGCGAGGTCTCGGCCAAGCCTCAGTCCACGCTGACCTGGTACAAGGACGGGATGAAGCTTCTCGTCGACGCAAACCCTCGTATGCTCGCGTACGTGGATCGTCACGGTGCCGCGAAACTCACCATCATGAACGCACAACTCGGTACGTTCGCGGTCTGCATTCACATTCGAGCGCGTATTTTGCAGACGATTGCGGAGCCTACACCTGCGAAGCGGAAAACCCGCTTGGCAAGGACTTTACGCACTGTCACTTGACCGTCCTCGCGGTGGAATCGCGTCGACTCTCGCCCATGCCGTCGTCCTCACTTCGAGTGTCGAGGACCTCATCTCGAGCGGCGTCGCCCGGAAAGGACGACTCGCCTCATGCGCCCGTCATTACGCGCCATCTTCGAGATGCAACTGTGGCTCAAGGGCAGCGCGAAATGCTGGAGGCTGAAGTGGACGCGCTCCCAAGCGCCGATGTGAGCTGGGAGAAGGACGGCGAGCCGCTCACCGAGTCGAGAACCTTGAAAACCTTCTGGGACGGAAGATTGGCGGTGCTGAAGCTGTTCGCCGCCGAAAAGGCGCACGAGGGAGACTACGTGCTGAGTGCGACGAACTCGCTCGGCTCCGACCAAAGTCGGGCGAAGATCACGGTCGAAGGGAAGGAGAGGCTGGGCAAAGGCGCGACAAAGATGCCGAGATTCGTCTGCAAACTCGAGGACATCACGGCCGCCTATGACGGAGAGCCCCTGACGCTGTGCTGCCAGGCATCCGGCGAGCCCCAGCCCAAGATCTGCTGGCTCCACAATGGACGCGCCATCACGGAGGGCCCAGAGTGGGCGCTCGAGAAGATCGACAAGAACGGCGTCGCAAGACTGCACATCAACACCGCGACCTCTCTGACCGCCGGCACATACACCGCCGTCGCCAAGAATCAGCATGGCGACGCGCACAGCTCTTGCGAAGTGCGAATCCCGGGCGGATCGATAACTGCCGCGAGTTCGCGACCGTCATCCTCGGCAACGAGAAAAGACGAGCCCAATTTTGCACTGCCACCGCCGGCCCTGATTTCTGTCGACGAGGGATCGATCCTCAAGATTCAGTGCACGTCTGGCCACAGCAGCTCCGCAACGACCTGCCAGTGGCTGAAGGAGAACCGCCCGCTGGAGATCGGTCAGTTAAATCACGTCTTGAAGTGAGGACGAAACAATCGAATTCGTAGACGGTGCACGAATTACCGCAACTTCTAATGAGGACCAGCACGAGCTTCAAATTCGTAATGTCTCCCTCGAAGACGAAGGACTCTACACGGCCGCGCTCGAAAATGATAGTGGGCGGGCGAAGGAAAACACTGAAGTCAAGGTGCACTGAGAGTGTCGACGGGAAAACGTCGTGCTATTTGCAGGTCAACCTGAAACGAGAGCAAACACAGAAGACGAAGACGTTGAAGAAGAAGACGGCGGACGACGCTTCCAAGTCAGAGAAGACCGCGCCGAAGAAAAAGAAGAAGGCCGAGGAAGAGGGACCGTCGGGAAAAGTGGAAAAAATGGACGTAGACCAGCCGAAAGATCAACAGGAACAGCAGGATCAGGCGGTGGAGGAGGATGTTCGGCTGCCGAAGTTCTCGAAAAACCTCGCCGTCGATAAGACCGTCCTTGCTGGGGCGGACGTCAAGCTGAGATGCTGCGTAAGTTCATCGTGAATGTTTCACATAAAGCCAGTGTAAAGATGGCGCTGACGCGTGACGCACTCCGATCACCGCCGTCCACGATCTGGCTCAAGGACGGGGTTCCGGTGACTCTTGGTCGTCGCGTTCGTTCCGAGCAGCACGCCGATGGGCAGCGAATTCTTCAGATCTTGGTATTTCTATTATTCGATTTATGGATAGTCTAGCTTTTAGGCTTGCTCGGCCGCCGACGCGGGCCTCTACACGTGCGAGCTAGCGAATCGATTCGGCCGCGTCAAGACGGCGATTACGCTAACGGTCGCCGAGAAGACGGGCGCCGACGGTCATCTCGTCACGGCGGATCAAACCTCCGGGAAGGCGCCCGTCTTCGTGCGCAAACCCCCGCCTCAAGTCGACATCCTGGAAGGCGGCGAGCTTCGTCTGGTCGCGAAGGCCGTCGGCGACCCGGGATGTCGAGTGTGGTGGCGAAAGGAGGGACGCGAGTTGACGACCGCCGACAAGGCCTACGACGTCCGCGTCACTTCGGAGGCGGAGCATGTGCTCGCGGTTCGCTGTGCCGTCCTCAAGACGGCCGGCACCTTCGAGTGTGTCGCCGAAAACAGCTGGGGCACGACCGTCATCCAAGTGCTCGTGACGGTGCAGAAAGCGGCGCCGGCGGACCGCGCCGCCATCCACAGTCGGCAAGCGTCGGCGCCCAAGTTCGAGGAGCCCCTTCAGGACCAAGTGTGCGCAATCGGCAAGCCCGTCCTCCTGACGTGCCGCATCTCCGGACATCCGGCGGCCGAGCTTCGCTGGGTCTGGTCCGATCCGCGGACCGGAACCTCGCACTCGCTGACCGCGGCCGGATCCAGATGGTTGGAGCGGACGCTTCCCGACGGCCGAGTGGAGATGTCCTGTCTTTCGGCGCAGCCAAACCAATCCGGACTGTATCGGTGTCTGGCGAGGAACGCGCACGGGGACGCCGAATCGTCGTGCTACCTAACCCTAACGGACGAGAAGGACGTCGGACAGCCCGTGACGTCACCGCCCAGATTTGCGCGATGCGCTCGGAACTCCTGGGCTCCTCTCGGGTATTTCGTCGTGCTGGAGGTGGAGGTCGCCGGAAAGCCGCTGCCCGAAGTCCGATGGTTCAAGGACGACGAGCTTCTGGACGACGGACGCGGTGGTGCGTACGAGATCGTGCACGTCGGCGAGGGGCGACATGAGCTGCGGATTGCGCGGCTGACTCTCGCCCACCTGGGAAAGTACACATGCGAAGCGCGAAATGTGCGCGGCATCGTGCGCTGTCTCGCGCACGTTCGCGTCGGAGACGAGCCGAAGGCGACAACTCCGACCTCTCCCTTGCCGCCGCTATGGCTGCCTGACTTGCAAGAACTCCAACAACAGCAGCAGCAGCAACAACAACAACAGACCGTCTCGTTTGGAGCGGGCGTCTTTTCGCCAGAGACCAGGAAGAGGGTGTCTCGTGGATTGGCGCCGCAATTCGTGCGCGGACTCGAGGATATGGATATGGTCGCGGGCGACCCCGCGGCCGTCGCCGGCATGCTGAAACGCCAGAAGCACGACAGAAAACGACAGAGCTCGGGCGGCAGAGAACTCGGCGAGGACGTTCCGCATCAGCACTCGCCGTTGCCGGAACAGCAATGTAATCGACGACGCCGCGCATCACGTGTAGTACACACGCAAAACAATTTGCAGCACTGACGTCGATCCGCGCAGAGATTGCCGAACGAAACCAGTCCGGGCCGTGCGCTCCCGTCTTCCTGGTGAAGCCTCGCGCCGAAAAGTCGATCTGCGAGGGAAAGGTGCGTTGGCATTTCGCATCTTGCAAGAGTAATGCGCGCGCAACTTCAGTCCTTGCGTCTGCGCGCCGCCATCGCCGCCAACCCCACCGCAACGTTGACCTGGAAACGTGCCGGAATTCAACTCGAGACGGGCAACAAATATTCGATCTTCAACGACGGCGACTTCTTCTTCCTCGAAGTTCACGGCGTCTCGAAGTCGGATGCCGGCACTTACGAGTGTCTAGCCAGGAATGCGAACGGCGAAGTCGCGGCAACGTCGAGACTTGTCGTCACAAGTGCGGATGACGGTTCGACCAAGAGACGACATCACCATCAACTGCCCACCGCTCCGTCCTTTGTGGAAACTCTTCCGGGACGACTGAAGGCAACCGTTGGAAGAGCATGCTCGGTCGAGTGTTCCGCGGTCGGATTCCCGTCTCCCAGCGTGGAATGGCTTCGAAATGGATCGATCTTGACTCCCCAGACGTCGAAGCATGTCCTGCTCTTCGACGGAGAGGTAGTTTAACGCTCGCATGCCAATATGCATGTATTTTAGTGCGCCACTCTGACGTTCTTGTCGACTTCCGAGCAAGACTCGGGAACCTATGTGTGCGTCATGAAAAATGAGATCGGGCAAGCGAGGGCGCAGGTTATTCCACCGTTTATAGTTTTTTTTCTTCAAAAAACGCGCCTATTAGATGATCCTGGAGATCGTGGAGGACGATGGAAGCGGCGCCGAACATCAGCCGAAACAAAGCAAAGCCGGCGTGGCTCCGAAATTCGCGAAATCCGGCGCCGAGACTGTGGAGGTTCAGGACGGACAGAGGGCTGTCCTTCGCGCCGTGCTCGCAAATGGCAATGCTCCTCGTTTGAGGTCTAAATCAAGGATTTCAGACAGCAGCATGCCTTCCTCTGTCGTTTGGCTCAAGGATGGCGTCGAGTTGAGCGGAGGCTGGCAGAAGTTCATGGAGCGAAATTCGGACGGGCGCGAAGAGCTTTGTCTCGCGATCCAGGACGCTTTCCCCGAAGATGCGGGAGTCTTCGAGTGTCGGGCTTCGAATCACTTCGGAACGACGAGCTTCCTCATCGTGCTCGTCGTTCAAGGTACTGCCGTCTGCAGACGCGCGTGTTGGATACATATTACGGGGAATTCGTAGGCGCCTCCACCTCGCGTGAAAAGCCGGACACCGGCGCTGCCGCGCCGAAAGCGCACTGGATCGGCGCCGCGTCGAGTGGAAAACTTGACATCACCGCTGGAAGCGATATTACGCTCGAAGCCAAGGTTTCCGGCAATCCGGAGCCCGCCATTTCCTGGCATCTCAACGACGCCACACTCGAGCAGTGGACGAGACATGAGGTGGCGTGGATTTTCGTGGTGAAAATCACTTCAATGCGGTGGTTTTAGATGAGCACAAGCTCGGAGCGTGGCGGCACCGTCATCCGGTTGAAACTTGGCTCCGTCGACACGCGGAAGCATGCCGGAATCTATCGGTTGACCGCGGTGAACGCACACGGACGCGAGGAGATCGAACTTCAACTGGATGTCACGAAGATTGACAAGAGGGAGGAGAGTGGGCGGGCGCCAGTCTTCACGAAGCCGATCGTCTCCACTCAAGCTGCCCTCGGCTCGCCGGCCGAGTTGATCGCGCACTTCGACGGGCATCCCCTGCCGACGGTCGCGTGGTTCAGAGACGACGAGAAGCTTGTGGACGGTGGGGGATTTCCGTACCGTTTGTAAAATGGAGGCAACTCACCAGGTCGCTGGGGCTTGAGCGTTCGCACGCGTGGCACCCAGTCCAGGGTGTCGACCACTTCTTTGTGCCCCGACCAAACCGGCCTCTTCCTGTGCGCGTTGCGGAACGCTCACGGGGAGACGTTGGCGAACGCGTCGCTCCTGCTCGAAGGTCTGTCGCGTGGAAAGCAGTCCATTTGTTTTGCAAATGTGTGTCCGAGTGACGGCGGAACATGTCCGGCACGGTGGTTTTCGCATCGTCAATCTCAAATCAATATGTGTGTCTACGTAATTCCCTCTATGTGTAGTGTTCGTCCGTGTCCTGTCCGTCCTCGTCGTGGTCATCATGTTTCTCGTCCACATCACTTTGCCCTCGTCGTCGTCGCTGTGTACATGTCATCTTTTTCCCTTTGTGTGGCATCATCGTTCGAATTTGCCAAATTCAGACACGACGTTGGGCGAGAGCGTTTCGCCGATTCTATCGCCGCGACGCTACTGAAACAACGGACGGCAGGATGAGTTTGTGTAACAAAACGTCTACAATTCTAGTCACACGCTCGGCACTTACAGGAACACACATTTCAGACAGACACCGGCGCAAGAAGAAAACACCACTACACGAGGACAAAGCTAACAGACGCATCACATCTGGCCCTGTGAGCGCGGACGTTCCCTTTGTCCTTTGCGCTCGGTTTCTAAATTTTGCAAGTGCTCCCCTCCGGAAAGACTGCACATGACACTTCAGTTCATTTCACACCGAATAGACAGGATAGCACCCATTTATTCGAAAAGTACGCTCTGCGAAAACCGCCGCCGTCCAGTGGAACTTGCAACAACAACAA
>JACMII010000378.1:0-21109 GCA_014805405.1 Bunonema sp. RGD898
GAGGTGATGCCGATGATCGGGGCGCGCTTCTACGGCCAACTCGAGGCGGCCCAGTCGCGGGTCGATCTCCTGGAGCACGAGCTGTCGAAGGAGCTGGAGAACGGTCGCCTCCTACGACTGCTCGTCAAGCTGAACACGATCGTCGAGCGACCCGAGTTCAACATGAGCGCGGACTGGGCCGAGCAGGGCGACAAGTTCCTGCTGAAGCTGTTCCGCGACTACGTCTTCCACCAGACGACCGAGAGCGGGAAGCCCTGGCTCGACATGGCGCACATCGTGCACTGCCTCAACAAGGTCTCCCCTCTCTCTCTCGTTGCATAATCGCCGCTATCACGGCGGCGGTGGCGACGATCATGACGATGATGATGATGATAATAATGTGCGTGTGTGTGTTCAGCTGGACGCCGGCGTGGACGAGCGCGTGCAGCTCGCGTCGCGCGACGGCCAGAACATGCTGGTGGTGTCGTACACGGACCTGCGTCGCTGTCTCGAGACGGCGTTCGGCGAGCTGACCGCCGCCAGCAACCGCCCACCCCTCATGTAGTCAGTCGTCTCTCGACAGTCCATCCGTAGAAAAAGCAGAAGGCGCGGCAGTTGTACAAAGAGTGAGAGACCGGGTTCCCCATCCTCATGATTGTTATTACACACTACTGCTGCTTCTGCTGCTGCTGCTGTTGCTGCTGCTGCTGCTGCTGCACAGACGCCCAGCTCGTTTCCTCTCTCTCTTTATTTCTCTCGTCTGTCTCTGTAAGTTGACTTCGTGCAGACAATCTCTCTCGCCTCTCACTCTCCGATCAAGCACCTCGTCTTCTTGTTCCTCTAGCAAGTACATACATACATACACTGACGAGGACAATGTGTGAGTGCGGGGAATAACGAGCCCCCACCCATCCCCCTCTCCCCGTCTCCAAGGGGGAGGAGGAGGTCATGTGAGGCTGCTGCTGCCGCCGCGGCGAAGGGGGGAGGGGCGGGCTTCCTCCTTCCTCCGTCTCTCTCCCCCCTCTCCCTCTTGCTCGCTCGCTCGCTCGCTCTGCCCAAGGCCGGCGCCAGCATCGATCTGCGGTGCCGCCGACAGCAGAAGCACTGGCTGCCGTCCCAGCTTCTCTAGAGGGGAGGAAGGAGAACGAGGTCGTCGTCGTGGTCGTGGTCGCCACCGCCGCCGCCGCCGCCGCGGTGGACGCAGTCTCGATTTCGCACGCCACGGCGCGAACGAAAGAAGACCGTGTCTCTCTCTCTCTCTCTGCTGTCTTGCCACGCTCATTTGGAAGCAGCACATGCGCGGCTCGACAACAGCACTCGCGTGCGCACGCATGCACGCGCACTCCTCCTCCTCCCCCTCCTTCGTCGCTCTTCTCTTCTCCTCCGCACATCCACTCCTCGCCTTGTGTTTGCCGGTTTGGTGCGAGGAGGTGGAGGGGGGAGGAGGAGGAGGCGCTGGAGTGGTCATACTGCTGTTGCTGCTGCTGCTGCTGTTGTGTGTGCAACAGAAGAAGAAGAAGAGCGGCAGGCGAGTATCCTGTCCTTGTGCTCCCTCTCTCTCTGAGAGGGAGCAATGTGTAAGAGTACGTATGTGTGCGATCGTCAATTTTTCTTCTACTTTCTCTCTCCCGCAGCAGAAGGCGATGACTGATTAACCCGACGCTCTTGATTGCTTCTCTCTCTCGCCCTCGCGCTCTATAGGCTGCTAATCTGTCTGCGTCGCTCTCAATCATGCGCGCGCATGCGGCTACAATATCTCACTTTATCCCAATTTCAGCATAATCACAGCCATGTTGGACGAGCTGGTGCTGCGACTGGCGCTGGTCGCGTTCTGCGTTTTTCGGCTCTCCGTCCAGGTACTCGCACACTTTTCGTCTCCCTCTCCCTCTCTGTCTGTCTGGCCTTTCGTGGTGTCAGAGTATGCGAATGTGCGAGGCGAAGGAAGAGTGAAGTGGAGGGCGGAGGAGAGCCATTTTCTGTCGCCCTCCTCGTCCTTCAAACGCCGAGGAGCTCCGAAAAATGCAGGCTGCCAGGCTGCATACAATTTTCGGGGAAGGGAGGGGGCGAACCACACGCAGACACTTGCTCACACGCAAAGCCGGCGACGACGACCGAACGAGAGAACCAAAGCGCAAGCGAGCGTAATGGGGTGCTCGCACGAACAGACGGGGAGAAAGAGCGCAAGCGACTTTTGGTCTTCAGGAGATGCTCGAATGCGCACACCCGTCGTCCGCATATCACATTCGCGGCAGATTCGACGATCGATCCGCACAGGTCCGTTCACTGACGATTGTCTTCGGTCATGAGCATGAGAGTATCGCTCGCATCATCAGAATCTACTGGTCGGCCATCCGCTCGTCGTGACATCATCGTTCGATGCCGCCTTCTGTCCCCCTTCCCCCTCCTCGATAACCGAATCGAGTGGTGCCGGCAGCAGCAGCAGCAGTGGCACTTCCTCATCCGCCGGTACCCGTCTCCTCTCAACTCCCGATGGAATAGTGCACATTTCTCCAGAGAACGTCGTCCCGTCCGTTGGACTTCTGTTTTGCGGCAGCGGCGAGAGCTGTGCCACGACGACGACGACGACGACCTGCACCACGGTCGCACTGGACAATAGCAATAGTGTGAGTGAGTTCAGACAGACCGTAATTGTGGAGCGGATGACGAGTGGCTTGGAAGTGGGTGAAGGTCGTAGTGGCGGTCGTGTTCGTAATAATAATAATAATGGCAATAAGATGATGGGGAAGCAGAAGACGACGACGACGACGAATAGGCAGGCTCGTTTATTGCAGTCGCAGCACCCGGTCTCGCTGGCCGCGCACTTGTCCCATCTTGTGGTGGTCGTGCCGGCCATCGCGCTCGCAACAACGTCGCCATCCTCCTCGTCTTCTCCGCCGTCCCCTTCATTGCTCACCACATCATCATCATCATCGTCGTCCGTTCCCATCGGCCATTCGTCATTGTCGTCCATCCTCTCATCCGCCCGTCGTCATCCCCAGATCGTGCTGTTCGTGGTGCGCGACGCGCGTCTCCTGCCGACCAACGCATCGTCTGTTCTCTGTCTAGCGACCCTTCACGACGTGCGTTTAGAGCCTTGACGAATTGCACGATCGTCGAGGACGTGGTGAACGCCCTGGAGGCGGCGTCGTCGGCATCGTCGTCGGCATCGTCCGCTCTTCACTCGTTTTCGCGCACGTCCGTCCTCCTCGTCTCCATCGCGTTCGTCGTCCTCATGGTGATCTCGCTCGCGTGGCTGCTCTTCTACTACGTGCAACGTTTCCGTTATGCGCACGCCAAGGACCGACTTCATAGGAGGTACGCTCACCTCTCCCCCTCCTATTCAGCTCCCTTCTCGTTCTTTCCCAACGGTGCACATGCATATGTGATCAGGTTATTCAACGCCGCCCGCAAGGCGCTGTCCCGAATCCCGACCCGTCAACTGCAGTCGTACGACACGGAACTGGACTCTGACTGCCCGGTGTGCATCGACCAATATGGAGTGGGCGATCTGGTGCGACAGCTTCCGTGTCGGTACACTCCAACGAGCATTGCCTCTCGCTCCAATATGACTGAAATTCAGTCACGTCTTCCACAAGACCTGCATCGATCCGTGGCTGCTCGAGCACCGAACCTGTCCGATGTGCAAGGCCGACATCCTCAAGCAAGTGGGCTACTACCAGCTGGCCGCCGACCACCAACCGGTCACCGGTGGCGGCACAAACACGGCGGCGACGACGACGACAATGGCCAGCGTGAGCACACAACATCCCGTGCGATTGACGATCGGTAGGCGCCATGCGCCCAGAGTTGAGTCATCCATGCATCTCCGCGCAGATGCGTCCACGTCGTCCGACTCGACCGCCGACCTGATGATGGTCGTCCGCCCACACCCCATCAATCCGGCAAATCGATCATCATCCTCCTCATCCGGTCATCAGCACATTACTACGACGGCGGTTGTGGAACGACCGCCTCCGCCTCCTTCAGGCCCATCATCCTCTTCCTGTCAGCAGCCGTCTCCCAATCAGGCGGTGAGCAGCAGCAGTAGTGGCTGATGTCTCTACCCCCCTCTGTAGCATCATCACCCGGCCCCTCCGTGCCGGGTCGTGACGCTCGTCCGGCCGGTCGTCGTCGTTGTGCCTAATAGCGGCAACAGCGGCGACAGGCGCACCCGTTCGCAGTCCGTCGATCAATCCAACTGCAACGACGACAACGCCGCGTCGTCGTCATCGTCGGCGCCGTCCTCCTCTCGTACGGGTTCTCTGCCAACCACGGTCGCCTAGTCTCCGCACGCGTTTCTCGGTTTCGTTTTCTTGTCTCCCCTCACCCCCCTACGCGGTCCTCTTCGCGCCTTTCCGGTCACCCGGGGCAACCACATGCACAGCTGTACGCAGACAAACACCCTCTCTTCGTGACGATCTCTCTCCCCCTTCGGCAGCAATGGCACACGGTTCTGTCTCTCACCAGTGACGCAGCACGTTACAGAGAGACAAACGACAGGGAACTGCCTTCGAGGTGGCGGCAGTTTCCCACGCACACGCAGTATGACAGCGACGGTATATTACTCTCTTTCAGGGACACTGCAATCAGACAACACAGTCGCATGATAATCACTCACTCCAGTCAGTCCATCCCTTCACGATGAAGAAGAAGATGATGGACGACGGCAACAATCACTCTCTCTCTCTTCCACTAGTTCTTCGGCTCGAGATGCTCGCGCAACAGATCCAGGGCCCGTGAGCGATGCGAGAGCCCGTTCTTGATCGACTTGTCCATCTCGGCGTACGTCTTGCGCTCTCCCCCGTCGAGTTGCACCTCGAATATGGGATCCCATCCGAAGAGGTGCTCTCCACGAGGAGGCGACACGATCGCTCCGTCGCATCGGCCTTGAAAGACGTGGATCTGGTCGGACTCCGAGCCGGACCAGTAGCCGAACGTGCAGAGCGCGTACGCAGACTTGTCCTGGACTTTTCTCTCTCCCCGTGGAATGAGTCGTCTCGCGAGCAATCACCTGGAAGTCTGCGATGAGCCGCGGCAGTCCAGCCGCGCCCATGTTCTTGAGGAACCACTTGATGTAGGGACCGGGCAGACCGCCGAGCGCCGTCATGCACAGACACGTGTCCTCGACCAGGATCGGCGCCGTCGACTGGTCGCCCGTCTCGCGGAGTTGACGAACCGCCTGTGAGATTACGTCCCGCTCATCCTCGGGAATCCCCCGCCGTCGTCGCGCTCACCTCGGCGCACTTGGCCCTGGCAATGTCGCTCGGATCGCCCTGATATTCGGGCAGGTCAATGTCCAGCGCCTGAACGTTCCAGCCGTGCAGGATCTGGCGCACTTCCGACAACTTGCCCTGGTTGCCCGTCACGAAGCGGAGCACTCGAGCCCCTCCACCGACTGTAGCCGACGACATGCTCCCCTGTTAGTCTCTACGTGCTTCATCCATTCGACCACTCTTCTCTCCATGTCAGTATAGTTCCGATAGCGCACATACACACCCTCCACCACAGCTCGACTATCTCGGGTTGCAAGACCGGTTCATAGGGTACGGTTTCTGGTCGCGACGGAAACCATGCCTTCTGGATTGCGGTGGTAGTAGCACGCGCGAGAAGAAGACTTGATCGATGAGCAGAGGGAGAAGTCTTCGCTAGCGCTCTACTACGACTTGCTGCGTATCTGTCGTCATCGTCGTCACCTAGTCCTAGAGTCCACTGTGACCGTGCACATCGTTCATTCGTCGTTATCGGCGTCGTCGTGTCTTCCTTATATTTTGGCTTTCGCCACCTTCTTCTCTCTATTCTACCCTATAGGAAGTGCATGCCGGCGCCGATGTGAATTCCGGGACGCGCAAAGTCTCCGGCCGCGGTTCGAATCGGCTGCACGTAGTTCACCTGTGGACCGTCATCCTCTCACGATCGCTCAATCAATACTCAAACCTCGAGCATGAAGGTGTTACGGAAGACAAAGGCCAGTCCGAGGCCGACGGACGTGCGCTGGCCATCGATCAGGTCCCTCCAGCGGGCACGGGATCGCACTCCGGCGACCGCTCTGCACATCGCATCTCTTCAAATCGCCCAAAACCCGCAAGTGCGCGCTTCTTCTACCCGGACACGGCGAACGCATGCAGATAGACGACGTCTAGTGGATAGATTGGACGATAGATGTGCAGGGCGCCGGCCAACGAGGCGCCTCCGCCCACGCAGGACTGCTCGGCACGAGCGCCGATCGTATTCTGCGACCAGCCACGGAGGTCCTTAACGTGCGCTGATCGATGCGAACCATCATCAGTGGCAGCAACTGACTTGACTGCCGCCCAGATAGAGTCGGTCTAGCAAATGCAGCTCTTTGTCGGCGAACGAGTGCACGGAGCCCGCGCGGATTCCAGCCTGGAGAATCGTTCGCCAGCCGAGCTCGGTCGACGCCTAAACCAACGAGCCGTCGATCGGGGGAATGTCGACGACCAACCTGCAGGTCGAGCTGATGCTTCACGAAGGCCACGTCGCCGACGATCCCAGCGAACTCTTGTGCGAGTTTAGTCAGCACACCTCTGAGCGCCAATATGCACGCAAGGTAGCAGGGGGTGGCAAACTTCGTCGGCAGTACGGGTCGATCTCGGTTGTCGAAGGCAATCGTGTTCTCGATGGACGTCTTCAGCGTGTGTCCGGCATGTTCACGAACCGCGAATGCCGACGCGTCGCTCGCTCGGAGTGTGCGCCAAGACTGCAAACGGCAACGTTTCCGCAAATCGATGGCGGGCGGGGACGGACCGTGGCAAGTCGCGTGGAGTGCTGAACCTTACGGTCGAACGTCTCGCCGGACAGCAGGATGGAGGCGGCATTCTCGTGAAAGTCGGCTCCGTTCCACGGCTGATGGGCGACCGATCGCCAGATGGACGCGCCCTGCGACTGATGACGACGCCAGCCGAGCAGCGGCCGAGAGGCGTGCGCATGAAACGAGTGGTCGCCCTTCACCGAGTACGTGTAGCCCGCGTCCAGACGCTCTCCGCGGCCGAACGCCGACTGCCGCGACCCCGTCACGCTGACGTCGGCGTCGCCCTGCATCATAGAGAGAGAGACTCGCATTCACATGCGTTTCAGCATCCGTACCGCCGTGGACATGCCCGCCTTGACGCCCACCACAAAGTTGCGCGGCTCTTTCACCATGAAGTTCACCACATAGCTGAATCAGCGCGTGTCATATCGATTGCCAGCATACTTGGACGTACCCGTTCTCGACCTTCTTCTCCGTATCGATGAGCGGGGTGACGTTCTCAAAGAGTCCGACCGTCTGCATGTGCCGTGCCGCCTCGTTCGCCATCGAGATCAGCTGACCCAGGTTCTGGGCCCGGTACAACTCCGAGACCTCAATTTGCGCCGCACTCCATCTTTTCACACTATCCGCATTCCTCACCTCCTTGATGAGCGCATCGGTTTTCGTCGTAGCTACACCTTGAAATTGAACGGCCTCCACAATGGTCGGCGTCTGAACGGGTCCGAGGGTTCTCCGTGATCGCAAAACGGAACGCAACCTTGTCAGCTGCACCATGAACCACGTCGGCACGATGGTAAACCTTGGTCGACTGTCTCTCCCCCTGGTGCGGAGGCTCCGACGCCGGCTTACCACCACCCATCTCTCTGGCCGACAGACAAGACCTGTAACGGGCACATTGGTGATGATGAATGATAGTAAGCTTGTTAGCAGTCGCATTCCGACACTGATGGAGAGACGGCCTTGAGAACGAGCAACAATAAATCTGGGCGGTAGCATTCACTTCATGGGGAATGGAGAAGATAGCGCGAGTAGTGGTGAACTGGGGCGCCTAGCTTTCCCATTTCTTGAATTCCATCGAGTCGGGCGGCTTGATCTCGGTCTTGCGCGCACCCACTTCGGACCAGTTCGTCGACAGAACCGTGCCCGCCGACTCCTGATCGTACGCATGCTTCCAGCGCAAGGGGAAACAGCGAGTCCCGCACCTGATAGGACTTGAGCATGGCGCGCTTCGTCTCCTCCGACGCGTTGGCGTAGATGTCGCGGAAGAGCTTCTGCACGGCAGCGTCGCCTTCCAGTTGTTCCGACTCTTCTTCGCGAACCGCATCCTTCTCCACCTTGTCCCAGTTTTTCGCCGGCTGCTTGCTCGATTTGGCACTGTTCGCCGCCGCCGTCAAAGACGTCCACTGGCCGGGACTGGCCTTGGGCAGCTTGATTTCAACCTGAATGCTTCCATGTCGCCAGTCGCCCCCCAAATTCGCGTTACCCTCGCATTGGTGGCGGTGATCTGAACGCGAGACCAGTCGACGGGACCGAAGAGTTCGCCAGCCCAGACCTCTTCGTCCTTGATCAATACTCGAAGCTGAAAATGCGTATCGTGTGTCGTTGGGAACGAAAAAAGCATTACAGCAGAGGTATCAGTATCTTTGACAATGTGACAATCGTCGCGGGCGACACCGCGCTTCACGATCGAGAGCGTAACCGAGTCCTCCCTCTGGAACCACTCGTGCTTGGTTGGCTGCTGTTTCGAGTCGCCAGAGCAGGACGCCATATTCTGAGCAATCGTACACGTTGACACCGCCAATCGACTCGCAGATCGCGACGAGATCATTCGGTATTTCACGGACGAGGACCGGATCAGAGAGCCCAACGACACATAGGCGCCGACGCCGCGCTTTTTATCGCAACAATGGTGTGGCTGTGGAGAATAAGCAAAGGAGACCACGGAGTGGGGAGACCGCCTCCTCTAGAGTGCGCCAATGTGATCCTTGACTTGGGAAGTGGAGAGGCGCTGGAATCCTTGACGAGTGACAGTGGCGACCTCGACGTTGTTCTCCGTGATGGCCACGTCGAAGGACTCGCGCAGCGTCAGCAGTGCCGTATGCACGCCGTCGTCCAGCTCGAGCTGCAGAACATGCTGGATAGACGACAGCAATGCCTCCCCCCAAGGTAACCTGCTCGTTGTAGCGCTTCTCGAGGAACGTCTTGGCGGCGATGTCGCCCTTGCCGAGCGCAGTCGCCTTCCAGGCGAAGTAGGCGCCCGACGGATCGCACTGGAAGAGAACCGGGCGACCCGGCTCCTCATCCCAGCCGGCGATCAGCAACGAGACGCCGAACGGACGCACGCCACTGTGGAATGGAGAGGATTGAGGGCGAGCGAACGACGTACCCGCTCTGAGTGTACTCCTGCATGACGGCCGCAATCTTGGTGACGAGCTGCGTGGTCGGGATCTCCTCGCCGTACATCGTCTCGTACTGGACCGCAATCTTGCGCGCGTTCTTCACCAGGATGCGCGCGTCCGGTCCCATGCCACTGCAAGCGAATGTCATCATCATCATTATCATCATGCATGTCGATCAGCTCGACTAACCTGTAGATGCAGCCGATATGCTTGCTGATCTGCTCAATCTTGTCCTGCGCATCGTCCAGCACCGAGCACACGTTCTCCGTCGCCAGTACCACTCCGTTCGCAGCTGCAATCTCGTGACTGCTCGGAAAAGGAAAAAAGTGCCAACCTCGCAGACCAACGCTCGGCTGTCCGTTGCGTACGGCGTTCAGCGCGTACTCGATCTGCATGAGCTTGCCGGACGGGCTAAGCCAACGCTACAATCACGAGACAAGCAAAAATGCAGCTTGCCTGAACGTGGTCAGCGAGAAGCCGTAGTGCGAGTCGCCCATTTTCACGGAAACTGCTTGACTGGATGCTGCAACCGGGAAATCAACGCTTTGGATGGAAAGCGATCTGCGAGAGACCGATCGGATGATCGCGCTGTGGGGGTAATGCAAATGCGGAGGTGTAAGAAAGACGAGACGCGACGGAGAACGGCGATTTCGCCGCTCGAACCGCCGCCGCTGCAACGAATGTCATCCCGAGGGAAAGCGCTTCACCGTTTGACCAAGCACTAATCTGCAGTCGGAGAGCACGCAACTCAATGGATGAATACACATTTATTAGACATCTTCTTCACGTAATTGATAGGTGTCGATGCTGTGATGTGTCTGTGTGAGTGGCGACGAGTGCGCTGAAAGGCGGGACGAATGCGTGCGTGTGTGTGATGTCACTCGTCTTGACGAGTGGGCGGGCGATTCGAACAAGACCGAGAAGGGTCCTGTTCGAGGATGAGACAGCGCGGGACAGTCGGAAAACCTGATTATCATAGCGGTCGTTTCGTCGTCTGGCAGCTTCCTTCCTTGTCTCTGTGGGATGCACGCTTGTGTGATGATGAGCTGCTCAGTTCCGTGATGACATGAGTGTGTGTTGTCGAGTGTGGAGCAAATACATGTTCGAACCCATGCTTCTTCTTCTTCGTCGCGTCTCGTCTATCTACCTCTGGGGCATATGGTCATTGCTTTCTGTCGGGCTCATGAGCACCAAATGCGGCTGAACTGCTTGCGCGCAACCATTGTCGTTGCTGCTGTTTCGAGTCTTTGTAGTGGCAACAACGACAACAACAACAACAACTTGGCAAGCGATGTTGTGAGGAGAGGGGGGGGGGAGGCGGAGTTGGCGACGAATAGCCATAGTTAGCTTCTAGTTATGTGGTGCATCATCAAAGTAGATGTGTTGTGTGCTGTTCCTTTGTGGGGTGACTAGATGCGTGCAACTTGTCTTGCTTTGACATCGTCCTTTGTGGTTTCAGCTGCTTGCAGCACGAATCCCCACCAGCTACAGTCCTTTGGCTTTGCCGCCCGCGTAAACGGGATTCTTGAAGGTGGACGTGGCCTGTCGGTAGATGGGGTTCTCGTTCTGAAAGACCACTCTCGTCGCGCCTCGTCACACAACGCGCAATCGTACCGTGTCCCATCTCGCGTTGAGGCGCTCGTTCTCGAACCGCGCGTACTCGGCCCGGTCGTGGAGGACGGTGAGCAGCTTCCAGACGAGCAGCAGCAGCAGCCCGAGGATGACGATGCCGGCGATGACGAGCAGCACGATGGCGAGCACGGGCACCGGCGGCGGACAGTCCTTGTGTCTCTTCACCCAGACCGTGGTGTTGTCCGTGTCCGAGTCGTGGTAGTAGAGGAAGTAGAAGGTGCAGTCGTCGGCCGGATCGACGAACTGACACGCCGTGGTGTGGTTGAGCTCGGGCAGCTCGTCGACGAGGATGCTCTCGAAGGGGCAGTCCGCGCAGCGCGTCTCGTTGAAGGGACCCGTCTTCCAGGCCTGGCACATGACGCACGGCTTGTACTCGACGCACTTCGTCGGGCACGTCTGTTATTTGGGCGGTGGTTCGCTCTATGCACGACGCAAGCCAGTGACCGTACCGGGCAGACGTCGCAGTGCGGTCCCGAGTATGGCGCCTCGCACTGGCACCGCCCGCAGATGCACTTGCCCTTTCCGTTGCAGAGCTTCCCGTTCGGCGCTATGCACGAGTCCGTCGAGAGCGGACACTCGCACGCTCGACCTGCACGCACGCACAATCTCCGCGATCGTCACGCGCCACACAGACTCACCGGTCCATCTGGGCTTGCACTCGCACACGCCGCAGTGGCAGTCGCCGTGTCCGGCGCAGATCTTCCGGTCGTGTCGGGGGCAGTTGAAGTTGTCGCACTCGCAGAACTGGCCCGAGATCTGCTCCTCGGGGTTCTGCAAGTCGAACGGGACGGTGTGTTGCGGAGAGGAGCATGACTAGGGGGCGCCAACCTGTCGGGGGAAGCACTCGCAGACGCCGCAGTTGCACACGCCTCGTCCCTCGCAGACCGCCGACTCGTTGGTTCGTCGGCACTTCTGGTTGAGTGCGGCCGTCGACATGCCGGGCGCGTTGCACTCGCAGTAGCGGCCGACGTTCGTGCCCAGACATCGGCACACGCCGCAGACCAGATCGCCCTTGCCGTGGCAGTGCGCCGCCTTGCGCACGATCTTCTCCTCGACCGAGCACTCGCAGTCGCAGAGCACGTGCACGTCCACCAGCAGCGTCTCGTCCAGACCCGACGGGCCAATGCGAAGTTGGAAGTCGCGCTGATCCACGCAGTGCGTGTCCTCCAGTGTGACCTGCGACGATATGCACTTTCCTCTCTCCGCAACGCACACGTCACTGTGTCTCCTCTCACCTCGAAGGTGACCTCGTCGCCGACCTTGATGTTGTCACAGACGTTCGTGTCCTTCCACGGGCCACTATAGCACGTGTGTTCGTCTTGCAAATAAGAACTGGACGTCGCTCACTCTTTGCATGGCGAGCGGTAGCTGATCTTGAGTCCATCGGTTGCATTCGCATTGTCGACCATGATGATCTTCTGCGAGATCTTGTGGTACTCGTCCTCGATCAGCTGCACGACGTTCGCAGAGTCTTGCGAGAGGACGCCGACCGACGACGAGATGTCGGGCAGCGCCTCGGACAACTGAACCGAGAGCGAGAGATTGGCTTGGGCTGTGCAGAGAGCAAGGCACCTGCTGGTAGAGTTGCTGGTTCGCCTTCGTGACGGCGAAGATGACGTTGGCCTTGCGGTCGCGCAGCATCTGATGCAACCGTCCGATGGAGGGATAGTCCTGTCGGGTGGTCTCCGTGTAGAAGCCGTCCCCATCCAGATGGCACTGTCCATCGTTGGGCTCCACCAGACCGGCAAGTCGTCCGTCTCCGGCAATGTGGAAGCCGGCGTCCGTCGAGAACACCAACATCTTTCTGGCCCTCTCTCGCCAGCCGATCGTCTCGTTACAGGCCAACGCCTGCAGGTCCTCTTTTACAGCCTGCACGCCTCTCCTTCAATCACCTGCACGACGGCGTCGAATCCACCCTCGGGCGCGTCCAGGTTGCCCGAAATCTCGGCCTTGTTCACTTCGGCCGAGAACTTGTGCGTGTTCGTCGTCAGCGTCATCTGGTGCTTGAAGCCGTACGGCTCGGCGCACTGCTCCGGACACGGCGACCTAGTGGCACACAGACCGCTGCGCAAGACTCAAACAGTAGACCGACTTTTGCTTCTCGGGTCGTGGGTCCACGAACGGCATGAGTTTCTTGTCGATGAAGGAGCCGAATCCGAGTCGGAAGTTCTTCGTGATCTGACGCATTCGGTCCGCTGAAACGTCGCTCTTGCATCGGAACGTCGTCCGTTTAAGCCAGAAGCAAACCGAGCAGTCCGCCCAACTCCATGAGCTTCTCCTTGTCGTCCTTCATCGAGTACGAGAGATCCATCAGGTAGTAGAGATCGACGGGATAGTCGACCGCCTGTTTGTAGGTGACGTTGAAGCGGACGCGCGACTCTGCAACTCGCCGAGAGCTGCTTGCTTACCGAGCGAAAAAATCCCTACTCGGCCTGATGGTGACGTACATCTGCTGGGGCCGCAGCTGCACGGCCTCTTCCTCTTTATCGACGGAGCCCTGATCGGAGAGCGGCTCGTTCTGCGTAGTCAAGAGCGTCGTCTTCGGATCCTCGATGTCCTCGGGCTTGCAGCCGTTTGCGACGAGTCGTGCACGCGAGTCGCATCGCGGATGATTGGACGTTCGATCGAAGTCGGGCGTCGCGCACCATGCGCACGTGTCGTGGTATCGAATACAGGCCGCGCAGGTGTAGTTGTCTCGCGACAGGGAGTAGCACGGGAAGTCGGCTTGCGACTCGAGCACCTCGCCCGTCGCTGCACTCATGCTCGTCATCGGAATCCCCCTCCCCTCTCTCTTACCTTTGCCCGTCTCGAGAGGGCTCACGTCCGCGGCCAGGTGGAGTGGCACGACGCAGGCGAGCAGGACGAGAATTACCGACAGTTCGGCAGGCCGCGATGGTGACGTGCGCCGTCTGGGCGGCCTCATGGTGTTGCCCTGCAACAAGAACGATCGTTTCGCAAATTTCCCGCCTCAGGCGAGGAGGGGGCGAGTTGCGGACGACGAGCGAGCGAGCAAGCGAGCGCATTGGGCCGAGCCTTCCTCCAGTGTAAGACCAGTCTCCGTCCCGGCGTGGGCGGATGGTGGACTCGCGTGCAACAGCTGCTGCTGCTGCTGCTGCGTCTGCTCTCACTGCTCGCCATCCGCCTCTTCTCTCCCCCTCCGCCGTCGTCGCCTCGTACACAACAAAACACCTCGTCCTCTGACCACACCACACAGTGTTGGATGGTCATGGAACAACGCAAACCGGTGCCCATAAAGACGAGTAAGAAAGTGACAGGCAAAGAGGCAGGAGCAACAACAGCAGCAGCAATCGCACCAGCATCCGGCAATGACTCAGCAGCGGGGGCATCTTCTTCGTACATTCAATCAATCTCTTCGTCCTCCTTCTCTCTCAGAATAGACGCCTCGCTTGGTTGTCCGCCTCTCATTCGGTATTCCGCCGCTTGGACAAACAGCCCAGAGTCCAGTGGACCGAAGGGGGTGGGAGAGTGAGGAAGGGGAGACAATGATGGCCGTGGCGGTCGAGTACGGACGCAGCGGGGGCGAGCTCTCTTAGGGTCTCTCTCCCTCTCGCTCGCGTCTGTCCCCCTGCGGATGGATCGATCGTCTCCTCGTCTCTCGTCCGCCGCAGCCCGCTGCCCTCTCTCCCCCTCTCCCTCTCTGTCGCGTTGTACACAACAATCGGTAGGCTCTGAACGGACAGCCAACCACATCCTTTTCGCATACAACTCCAGAACTCCAGACCACATTGAGCGGCAGTTGCCGTGTACGGGAAGCCAGACGACGCAGCGTTGTCTACGCTGAAAGAGAGTGTAGGGATGTGCACCGACTGTACGTCGGTCTGTCTCTTTTACTCACGTTCTCTCTCTCTGATGTGTGAGCAGGCAAGGAACCCGTATGGGGGACGTGACAATCGAAAGACAATGTAGCATCACGGGTCGCTCTGTCAGCAAGGGATATGCGTAGGGTGAAAGACGATCAAATCACGAGTAGCCTAGAAGATCGAATCATCCTGGATGGCAGCACTACTCTTCTTCTCCTCCTCTTTCTTCTGCTGCGCCTGTCGAAGGGCGGCACTAGCCTTGGCAGCTTCCATCTGCAATTGCACAGTGAACCATGATGAGTCGCCGACAATAACGAATCTTCGGTCACCTGTTTCTTGCGTCGTTCGGCCGCCATGATCTCACGTTGACGGACACGCTCCAGCAATGCCTTGTCGGTCTTCGGAGTCACTCGAACAGTCGACACCTTCTCATTGTTGGCGTTGTTGTCGGCAGAATCATTCAAAACGGCTTCGCGCGACTTCTCCGCGTCGGTGAACAGTTGCAGCACGTCATTCACGGTGGGTTGAACGGTCTCCCAATATCCGACCAGATCGTCCAGCTTCACGCATCGTCCCTCGGAATTGACGCCGTTCTGCAACTCGCTCATCCGGCGATACAATAACACGCGCACCTTGCAGTGAACGATCAGTTGTTCAATGGACGCAATCTTCTTGCGCAACAGCTGGCGTGCGCCGCCGACTGCGGCTCGCAACAGATCCATTGTCACCTCGGAGAGTTGCTCGCCCGACTGTTGCAATTCGTGTTCAGCCGCAGTCGCCGACGCATCGAGACGTTGACGCAGCTCGGAGACCAGACGTTCGTAGTGCTCCACCGAGTGGGATTTCTCTATCGGGCCGTCGTCAGGCCGTTGCACATCCTCCACCTTGTTGCGCTCTTTCTTGTCGTCGACCACACTGAAAATCCACATATCGCCCATTTACAGTAGTAGCAAATGGCAAGCATCATCATGCACACGTACACGATGATCGTTGGCCGGTTGATGGGCGGAGGCGACGACGACGACGAAGACGCGATGGATCCCTCGCCGGACTGAGGATTCGAGGCGGAAGGAGAGGATGTGGCATTTTCGAGTCCGGTATGGTATCCCTCCGATGAGCACACGTCACTCAGGCTCTTGTTCTCTTCCAACTTGACGGCCTCCTGGCGTGGCGTCTCTTCTTGGGCATTATCTGCCGTCGTCGTCGTCGCCGCCGTCGTCGTCGTGGTCGTTGTTGTTGTTGTCGAAATCTTCACCGCATGATCAAAATCGCCGTCGGCGTTCACTGTCATTCGAAACGGCTTCACGGGCTGGGCGCAGTTACCACCATCGGTCAGCATCGGATTGGGCGGCGAGCATAGCTGCAACGCTCGTTCAGGAGGTAATGCCGAGTGCTGCGCTTACACTGAGGAAGGCGAATCGACTGCAGAGGTTTCCAACGCCCGGAGTGCAGGGCGACGTCGACGCCACCGACATGTAGGCGCTCACGTCAGCGGGGTTGTCCTCGTCATTCTCGCCCATTTCCGGACCGCCAGCTGACGCGGACGACTGTGTCAGGCCCATGGATGATGCTGCTGCTGCAAGCCGCCGCCGCTGCTGCTGCAAGTGCTGCACTTTGGATGATGGATACGGGATGGCCGTTGTTGTCGCAACTTTGAGGCGGGGCGGAATGCGCGCGCGCGCGTGCGGACGGCGAAAGAGAGGTGTGCGAAGAGGACGGGCGTGTGCGCACGCGCATCCCGCTCACAGCGCTGAAGACGACGAAGCTAAAAGCGTTGGGCTGTGCTGCACGCGTGCGCCGCTAAGAAGCCGGCGCAAGCAGCGATGCAGCACCGCCGCGGGCAGCAAACACAGCCACCACGGCTTCTTCTTCGTCTCACCTCTGGTAGCGCTTGCAAAATGAGGAGATGAGGATGAAGACGACGACGACGACGACAACGGTAATAAGGTCAGGGCGGGTTGGTTTGAGGAAGGGAGAGAGGGCGAGTGGGGGGAGACCGGCGAATGCGTAGAGCGCGGTCGTCTGCAAAGTGCGCTGTCACTTGTGGAAAGAAAGAAGGGCGTGGCTGAGGAAGAGGAAGAAGAAGAAGAAGAGGATGGCGACGTGATGGGTACCTGGCAGTGCACTCTCTTCATCCCCTCCCTCCTTCTTCTCTTTGCTACTGCTACTGCTACTGCTGCTGCTTTCCCCGGACATGCGCGCGCAGCAGAGAGCGAGCAAGCCGCAGTGGCAGTAGTCGTGAGCCGTTGCCGCACTGACCGGCTGCTGGCCGCCACAATCGGCACGTGGGCGCGCGCGCGCGTCCCCCTCAGCTGTCACCTCGTCGTCGAGTGTTGGACGACACAAGAGGAGGGAGGGAGGGGGGAAAGGCCGGTTCGCGGGGCGGGAGTGAGCACTCCACCACCAATTGAGCGCGCGCGCTCGCACTGACCACACTCACGCGTGCGCTCGTGCAGAGATACAATGAGGGAGAGAAACTATGGAGAAGACGGGCGAATGGAAGAAGCGGATGCTGCAGCAATGCGTCAATTCGTCTAATTGTTGGGAGCGAAGAGAGGGGAGCAGCACCTGCTACTTTACAGGTCGTCCAGAAGCAGCAGAAGCAGCAGCAGCAGCCTGCGCATTTAGAGACCAGTCGAGCACAAAGCCGCCCCCGCCGCCTCTTTCTCTCCCCCCTCCCCCTCTAACCGCACGCATCCAGCAGCAGCAGCAGTAGCCGCAGCGATGCGCCATTTTCACTTGCATCGATCGATCCGGACGGGGGATGTGCGGCATTCTTCTCCGCCTGCGGATCCGGTTCATCGTGCGACATTCTGCCCGTGTCTGTGCGATTGGCGTACAAGCCCTGGTGTGTAGACGAAAAGCACTGCGAAGAAGACTAGCGCTGGCCAGTATTGTTGCTCGGCTCGTTTTGCTCTTGCCCCTCCTCCTTGGTCGGCTCCAGCTCGGTCTCGACTCGACGAGTGATCGGTGGAGCCGGAAGATCTACCGCCGGCTCGCCACTTCCCGGTTCCTCTATTGGACCTTGGTACGGAGTGCTCGGGTCCCAGTCCAGAGGCGTATCCCTCGTGATACGGTACCGCTGAACGACAGAGCATTTCACAACTACAATGGCGCATGCGAGCACTACCTTCTCGATCTGATGCAGACAGTAGCTTAGGTAGCCGTAGTCGGGAATTTGCGTGTATCGCAGCTCGAAGATGTGCATCAGGATGGCAAAGTACTCCATCTTCGGACAGCCACGCAAGAATTCTTCACGCGCCTTCTCGGACACGACCAACTCTTCCTTCATCTGCAACTCGATTCGTTCCTCCTCCGGCTAAAAAGTGACAGCTGGCGCACCTGAAGCACGAGCATCTTCTCGTCGCGAGTCATCTTTCGCCACGGAAGCCCGTAGCCCGTCCACTCAACTACCATAAAAAGCCAGCCCTGAACTCCGTCCTCGTTCTCCGTCTACGGCGTCTCACCTCGAGATCATCCTTTCGCGACTGCTCGATCTCGTGTTGCGCCGCCCGAGACGCGTAGCGCGTAGTGCCCCTGTATGGAGCCACGTTGCGAGGACGACGCAGATCCTGAAGTGTGTTAAAAGGAACTCTTGACGCGAACGGAGAGTAGGCAGAACACCTTTCCACGTTGCATATCCGTGTAGGCGCGACAGAGACCAAAGTCGAGGATGTAGACCGTGTGACAGTCCCTTGTTCCTGGACGACCCATCGCGTAGTTTCCTAGGGTCGGACGGGTGCAGCAGAACCGACACCGGCACACCTGGCTTGATGTCCCGATGAAGGATGCCGAGCCGATGCAGTTCCTCGATGGCGACCATCGTCTGATGCGCAAGCTTCACGGCCGTCCCCAGCGTGTATCGCATGTGTGGGCGTTCCACTCGAAGATCCCAGAGATTCTTGCCGACCTGCAAGAGAGGCGCGTTTCCAAGCGGAAGACGGCGAACCAGGGTCATGACGAGAAAGTTGAATCGGTTCTTGACATGACCGCGATCGATCGGCGTACAGAAATGCTTCGAATTGATGTAAACCGCACCGCACAACACGTCCAGATCGATGAGCAGCACCTAGACGATCTTCTCTGGGAAAAGCGGAATTTGCAACCTTTTTGCGCGCTTTGGCCGCTTCACACTTGACGGCGTAGTGGAGTTGGTCGCTTCCTCGTGACGCTTCGAACACGGCGCCGTATCCTCCTTTTCCGAGCAGTCTCACGATCTTATACTCGTCCAGCTTGGTCTTGAAAAGCTCGCCAATCCTCGGAATCGCAACTTCGTCGAATGATGCCATCTTCTTCGTAGAGCGAAGCTTGCGGCGAAAAACGGCAATGTGTTGAGCGGACGGTTGGGCGTATGCAAATTCGATCAAGGCCTGCAGAATACCTTGCAAACTCGGTGTCTACTTTGCATTCTCGTTCGTCCTGCCGTTTGCAATCCATACACCTGTAGCTCATTCGACGATGCCGTCACCGAGGGAGTTGGCGAAGATTCGGATGTACGTGGACGAATTTACGACGTCCATCGAGCGGATTGCGATTCTCTTTACCCTCATCGTCATCTTCAAGGTCCCGCCTATTTATCTCCGCGTAATCGGTTGCAGATTACGCTGCACATCCTGGAGGTCTACATGATCTGCACGAAGTGGAAGAAGCCGAGCAGCAAGATTACTCTCAACAGCGCGAATGCGATAGAAGCTCAGCTAGGAAAGACGTCGATCAAGACGACAACGAAGCGGAAGGATCGGAAGCCAAAGTCGATCGGATCTGTAAGTTTCTCCCTCTCTTTCTGTCGATACTCTGCTGATCTAGTCCCCCAAGCGACTCAATGCTGCCACGGAAGTCGCTCCTCAAACGGCTGTTTCAAAAGAAGTAGCCAAGCCACGAGTCGTTAAGCAAGTCGTGTGTCTTACCGTATTTTCCATTAAAATTCTTGCCTTCAGCTTCGCCAGCCTGTGAAAAAGCCCGCCGTGACTGCTGTTCCGCCTCCCACCGCCGCCGCCAGCACTAAGCCGAGAGTGGAGCCGACTGTTGTCGATCCTGTTGTCAACCCTGCTGTTAATCCGATCGTGCGTCCTTTCATGCATCCCCGAACGCATCCTGCTTCAGCCAAAGCAGAATCCGCCACCAACTGCAAAACCAGCTGTTCCGCCGCCGGACGCTGCCAAGCTAAGGCAGAATTAGCTTTCCTATTTCATCGTTCGTTTCAGTCCGGCCGTCAAGACGCCTGAGGAAAAATACGACGAGAAGTTTCGTGCGGCGATCAAGTCGGCCAACTTGCACGACATTGTCCAGTCGAGCAACGCTCTCGTACGTTTTCATCATGACACATCTCTCTTGGTCGAAATGCCTTTAGTCTCCAAGTGGTGTCATCCATGAGACGGTCGCCATCACTCCGTTCCAGGACACGCATATGCCGCAGCTGTCCGGGCCCGAGCCTTCTGGTGCTCTAGCTCTTTGACGGGCGAGTGAACGTTTCCTTCAGGCGATGATCATGTGATGCGTTTCTACCGCCCCGACGGGTCGCAGCATTCGTTGGATAACTTCAGCGATGCGGAACCGCTTCCGAGCTCGTCCGATTCGAAGATGGAACATGTCGGATCAAGCGCCAAAAGGTCGACCAAGAAGAGCAAGAAGGGAACCGCGGTTTAGTGTCGACATCTCTCAAAGCGTCGAGGAAACTGAAGGCTCAAACTGTTTCGCGGCGTGAAACAAGTCTTCATTTGACGCATTGTTTGTTTGTCGTGCGAAGAAGTGTATACCTCAACTATGCTGTTTTTGAAGGTCGTCTTCCGAGACGAATCGTCACGGGAACTGCAATCTTGTTTGCCTTTGTGCACCGTCATATTTTCTACCGCAACTGGGCGTGCTCCGCTACGCGAGCGAACCTGCAGTTCGACGGCCTCAACGAAGGTACGGTCGTACGATTGGCACGGCTGCTCGTGGAACGTTTCGAATTCTCATGCTGGCAGTTAGTTACCTCAATGAGTGCCACTCGTGCGTCCCTGTCCTCGACCAATCCGCAAAGTCGATTCAATGCGTCCCGAATGCCGCCCGCCAGTGCATTTCTCTGATCCTGTCCTACGAGTCGGCAGGGCAGTACGAAGGATGCACCAAATTCGCCCTAAAATCGATTGTCTAAATTCCCGCGAAAGTAGACCTGCGAAAAGCGCGCATTGAGCGGTTGAATCATGCATTGATCAACGGCGTTTCGAAAATCGACGACGCGCCGTTCGTGCCAGTCGACGAGGTAGAGTAGAAGAGCGAGTCCGCCGTGTGGAAGTCTCGCTTCATCCTCGATTCGTGCACGCAGCCAGTGATCGTCAATGTGTACTGCGAGGAGAGCGCCCAGCGCCAGTTGATCGGCCAAAAAGGCGGGCGCTTCCATGGTGGCGTAGAATTTACTACCACGAACGATTACGATGAAGTCTGCGCAAGACGCTTACTCCATACGCCGTTCCAGTCGCGCATACGCCTCCTTGTCGTCTTGGTGTCGAAGGGCAAAGTCGTCCATG
>JACMII010000379.1:0-15893 GCA_014805405.1 Bunonema sp. RGD898
TATTCTACGACGATGGCAATGGAAACGAGATCGTCATCGACAAGGACGGTGAGAGCGCTGCTGTTTCTGACTGAGTGCGAAGAATACAGGCAACTACGTCGACTTCCACCCGTGGCTCGAGTCGCTCGACTGGCACAAGGACAACGACAGTCTGGTCCGGACGCTGGAGACCTTCACTCGGAGCTCGCCCGTCGTGGCCGAGTGCATGCTTCTGTCGGACAAGGCGGCCGCCTACCCTAACGTAAAGCGAATTACCCCTTTGGCTCCTTGACAGCGCTGACATCGTTATTCTCAGAGAGAGAGAGAGACGGCGTGTCCAATGGGCAATCGCAAAACGATCCATTACAGGTGCCCGCCGATCCGTTCTACATGATGGCCAATCCGACGCCCATCAGCCAGAAGTACGTCGAGCCGTCGAACCCCAAGTGCCAGGGGAAGGTGAAGCCGCACTCCGGCACGGCGTCGGTCAGCGTCGGATCGACTCTTCTGGCGGCCCTTGTGCTGCTCGTCGCGAAGCTCTAGACATTCCAGAGCGGCACAGAGAGCAGTGAATTATCTCGTATCATTGGTCGGAATCGTCGAATCATTGTTCCCATACACTACATGTTCTCTCTGTACATGAAGTCAGACTTACCGAGTGCGCCTTTCCGATGTTAAGCTAGTGGGTGCGGAGTCTGGTCGGCTGAAAGAATGCACCAGCAACAGGCCCTTAAACCGGGCACATTATCTCGCTCGCTGTTGTTCGTCGAGGTCAGGTGAGGAGGGTGCGGGCACTCGGGACGATCCGAGCTTGCAATAAGAGATAGCGGCGCCGGCTACAGTAACGAGAATGAACTGACTGACATTCGAGGGTGCGGTGTGGTTGACGGCAGGGTGCAAAGTCGCGAAAGAGAGAGAGAGAAGTAGTGAAAGAAAAGGGAAGTGGCGAGAAATGAAAGGCGGCGACAACGTCAGGCTGTGTTCCTGGCGACGGCCCACAAAGTGGTCCCATTGTATAGAAAAGTCGAGAGAGCACAGATCCAGAGGAAAACACGCGCCACTAAACATGTGGCTGACACGAAAAGAACTGCAACTAAAGAGCACAGCAGAAGGGAAATCGTCGTAAACGATGCGAAGCGCTAACTGGACATGGCAGTTTCGATACAGAGCTTCTTCATGTACTAGCTATGTGCCGTGCGCGCTGTATAGAAGGTATATCATAAATGCAGTGATAACAGAGAGATTAGGTCCTGCACTAAGAAATCCACACGGATAGTTGTGGTGGTCCTTTCTCCACTTATTTTCAGAGACTTGCTCTTTTTCGGAAAGGCAACTACCGCGTCGCCTGTCCGCCCCTTGCGAGCGCTGCACTTTTTCGACTGGCTGGTCTTGTTTCGCTTTCCACTTTTGTCATTTATTGCTTTGAAACTTTTGCGTCTGCTTGTTGAAAAATGATCAGTGAAACGAACTCTTTCGCATGCCGCATAGAATGTCTCGACTCGATGTCTGAATAACAAATTGCAATATCCACACGAAAACTGCATCTTGGGTCAATCGATTACATTGAACACCACACAGAGACGTTTTCAATTCGAAACACATCACCTTCTCTTCTCTATTCTACTGTTTCCAACTGGCAAAGCGACGGAAAAGGATTTCTGACACGGGGTGTTCACATTTTTGGAACACCCTGCAGTCAATTACGTTAGGCATGGATAGAAGAAGTCATTCGATATGTGTCCTAGCGCTCCTCCTTCGCTTTAAGAGATCCGCCCACTCACAACCGCCAGACATGTTTACCATCATCATCAGAAGACTGCATTTCATTCCACTAGTCGTATAACGCGAGCATTCCCATTGTCTGAAAATGGCTAAGCCGCTGCAGCTCGTCGACTTCGATAGGAGCTCGGTGGCGGTCTACTATTGTACGCGATTTTTTATTCTTTTTATTTCGTATTAAACATAATAACCTGGCAGTTGCGGACGCTTGCCGCGGTACGTTTCGGGATTGTCCACTGAAGGGCACCAATGTGGATATGATGCTGTTCGCCCTTCAAATATCCGGTCGGACTAGCTACGTTGTACAGGGTGTTCGGAAATTCGCGTTTACACCTTTGTCTCAACTTCTGCGACCACTATTGAGCCTTGATCGGTTTCTAACATACACCGAAATGTCGAGAATTTTGTGGCTGTAAGTGCTCTCAGGTACCTGAACTGAGTAGGATTTCAGGCATACACTCGTGACGTAGTTCCATTGCCAAAAAACTGACATCGAAAAGTGCCCATTCGTAACGTCCGATAATTTGACAGTCAAAATTGGACAGGCTGATGTTGTTAAACCAATCATTATGCATGCAGGACTCGAGTACGTGGATCCGCTTGTCACGGACAATGCCATGTCCCTCTTCCAGATGCTGCACAATGGCACCGCTGATTTGGAATTAGTGGCAGGGTGCGACAACCACTTGATATAAGGAGATTCACAACACTCCTATCACAGTGAAATGTCATATCGTGGCTACGATCTGGTCGCCTACACCGGTGCCATCGACAAGCTGTGTTACTATTTCACAGTGTCACTTCAAGAACCTATTGTGTATGTGTTTCAACTGTTTTCCCCCACTAACCACTATCTCGTCAACTAGTTGAATTACGAAGTGTCTCGGAGTTCGGCGTTAGACGTTTGAGCAGTGTTTGGCAGAGTAGGCGCTAGGAGAGTCAATGAATTTGTGGAATACCAAAACACACCGTGAACTTTTCCAATACCGCGGAATGCGATGCGTCGTGCAAAACCGAAGAGGAGTCTCAAACAACAATGAACAACCAACCGTACAGTTACACGGAATTTCTGTTGGATACGTTCCCCTGGATCTACTACGTCTACCTGGCACTTGGTATCGCCGCTATTTCGATCATGTAATTGATCTCATCGTCTTCACAAACACTCGTTTCTCCAGTCTGACGATCTCGCAACGTGAAAGCGTTCGATCGGCACTGATCGAGTGGCCACTCCGCCTGCTCGCTGTAGTTCTTCGTCAACCAGCACTCGACCATTTCTCAAGAAATGCTCGTCTGTCGGGACTCGTTGCAGCCGCCGCCAGTCTCCTGCCGTTCACCATCTTCGCAATGTATTTCGAGCTCAACATCAAGTTGTTGCTGGCCGTGCCCTTTCAACACCAACCACCCGCCCGTAGCATTGACGAAGTTGTGACTTCTTACTCATATCAGAATGCCAAGTCTAGCTGATACACGCGATAAAACATAGTGGCTACGGATACGTCATGGTTCAGGACGGCTATTCGCCGATGGAATTTGCCACTCCCAAGCAGACGACCGAGTTGGAAGCGCTAGCCGACAGGTATCAGTCCCGAGCAGATTAGATTGTGTTGAGAATAGTAGTCTCACAGATTCGTCATCTACCCTGATACTGACTACTACGACCTCATCCAGTCGGTCTCTGACCCCGCTCTGAAGCGAGTGACAATGATGATAGTCGCTTGGAGCATGGGTCATTGTGTGGATATCTTGATCGACAACTTCGAATTTCCCCATCTGTATGTGAAGATCAAGGAGATAACGCCGCAATACACAGTATTCCCCATACGACGGTAAGAAGAAGGGAACGAGAAAGAGATCGCCGGTGTGAGACCGCACGCCTGTGAGATTTGCGTTGTGTGGCGTGTGCAACTTTGACTTTACCTCGGTGGATGCAATTATATGTGGCAGGATGACGAACTTACTTTTCTCTCCCTCTCTTTGTGCTCCTTCACTACCCGCTTTGCTTGCATATTCCAAACGACTCAATTTCCGTGAAAATTAAAAATGCAGTAGTTTTCAGATGTGCATAACAGAGATTCTCCATGCCGAGTTGTCTCCCAGCTTTGAGGTCTATCGAGCAATTTTCGCAGAGCAAATGACTTGATCCAAACAGGGAGATTCGTATCTTCTTTTCTTTCAGCGAACTCTACAAGGAGCGGGAACGTCTGAACCGGGCGCTGGCGCTTGTTCAGCCGGCCGCCATCAACTTCCCGCTCAAGTACCCCACAGAAATGTTCGAATACTCGTTAAAGCTGAACGCCAAATACAACAATACGGTTCGATTTGCGCAGTACCGGTATACCGTTTGAATTTACTACTTCTTGGACTGGCGAACGATTGACATATTCACAGGTTGGTGTTGGTCTTCTTCGGCGCCATCTATCTGGGCTGCATTCTGATCTTTTTCCTCGAGATCATCGTCCACAAGATGGCGCACTGGCTGCGCATGTGGCGCACGCTGGGCACTGCGCGGCTATTTCATTGAAATCTGCCGATACATCATCATCTCTGTCGTACAGGTCTACAGCCACAGTCGATGTGTGTAAAGAACACCCGCTTGTGTGGCTCGTGTTTAATATATTGTCCGCCCTCCGAACGCACGATAATCGTGACATTATCAACACTACACTTCCACATTCCCAACAGTTCAACACAACTCTCGCATCGTATTGCATTTCCCACTGGGCTACAACACATTCAATAATTGTTGCGAAGTTTCGTCGCCCGAACGATGACCGCGTTCAGTTGATTCAGGCATATTATCAATCGATGCGGAATTTCATGACGGGCAAAATAGGTTTAGCGGTCTTGCGCGACACTTCTGGTTCGCCACGAAAACTCCAGCTTAGTGGTATGCTAATATCATGGAGTGCAAATCACTAGCGTGATAGATGACTGACATCCATCAAAGAGACATTTCTTCAGCGGAACGTCGTCAGCAATATATCTCCCCGTTCGCCCGTATTGAAGAGTGCGTCGCACAATGACCAATCTCCTTCTCTGCCATCCAAATGAGGCACCACCACCGAACACCCGGAAATCGTTTGTTTTCTAGTGATCGCGTCGAAGTTTGCGCGTGATGCCAGCGTGCAGCAACACGACAGCAACAAACAAAGATAGCCGCCAACTCCGAACAACGAGCGCTTTTCTTGCCCCGCGACTCTTTGCCCTCTCCCTCCAGGAAGCTCTTCACGGCGGTCGCGCGCATCGTCGTCTCCCGCGTCCTATGTAGACCCTATCTCCGCTTCAGTATTTCAGCGCACGCACATCTCGTCGCGTCGGGACCACGTAGGAGAGGCGCGTCTCGGTCTTCTAGCAGCAGCTCGGTGTCGCGCAGGCGCTTCTCGCCGAGACGCAGAGACAACAACACCACCGGAGACATGCTCCAAAGAGGTCGGCTCAAACGGCTTCTGGCACTCTGTTACATTGTGGTTATTATTATTATTATGCAGTCGAGCTAGCCACGCCGACTTTCGAAACACGATCGAAAATGCACCACAATTCAAACGAGTGTTCTGGGAGCGGGCATTGCAATTGGAACTGCAAAACGCGTTGGGTTTAATGGAACCGCAATAGCCGAAAGGGAAAATACTCGATAATTCGAGAAACGAGCGAGTAGCATTTATATCACCAGGCGCCCGTCGTCCCGCGCCTCCGTCATCCATCGGACCGCTTCGGCAGGGTTTCGGGAGAGTGAAGCGATCGTCCTTCGCCCAGTCCGAGACGGTCTTTCCGTCAACGTCGACTCCCTCGTCGTCGTCGTCGTCGCAATGGACCGTCGAGGAGAGTGGTCATGCCATAGCGGCAGCACCGAGACAGCAGCGAACGGCGGCGGCAACGACGAAGCTGCGAACACCGGGCCATGGCGAGCAGGCGACGCAGAAGCAGTTGCTCAAGAGGGACAATGGCCACAGAGGTTGCGTCCAATTTTATTAATAATTATTATGAAAAATGTGAGCATCTTTAGTGAATCAGCTCGACTTTGCCCAACACGAGATGCTGGAACCGTACGTGGACGGATATGAGTGAGATCTTGAACGGCCGCCATTTCAAATCCTAAATACTATAGGCCCTACGAGGAGCTGGTCGTGGAGGAGAGCGTTGTTACCGAACATCCAGCCAGTGCGTTTTATCTTCGACTTCAGATGCAAGTGAAACCTAGATCATGGAGGAGAGTGGCTGAAGAGCGAGGACGGCGCTGCCCAGACGCCCGCCCACAATTTTCCGCACCAACTTCGACGACTGCCACCGCAGGAGGTTGTGGACGAGGCGCCGCCGCAGCTCGAGCCACAAGTCGAAAATCCCGCTCAAAGAGCACAAGAGAACGACCAGGAGGACGGAGAGCTGGTACGAGTCCAATCGCCAGGCGGAACGAAGCAAATTGTGAAATAAGAAATTTAATTGTCGAGAATTGAAATTCAGGTTCGCATGTACGCCGTCGGACAGGATCATCCGCCAGCCGCGAAACGTCCGCACCATCATCATCATCATCACGAACCACAGCAAATGATCGACGTCTACGTGGACGAGACGGGAATGGTCGTTCACGAGGCGCCCACCTCCTCGGCGACCGTTCAAACGACGGAAACGGAACGCACGCAGCCGCATCACGTGATTCGCGTAATGCTTTCGTCATTGTCCGTTCATTCCGCATTCCAATGGCCGAAATCGTGAGTTTGTGACCCGCCGCAATCGAATTTGTCCGTCTGCAGAATAATGTGCGGGCGTTTCTTGTGCTCTCCCCGTTGGTCGACAACATTTTGCGTCAATTTTCAGATGGAAGGCGCGTCATCCACGTCCGGCTACCCCGAAGTTCAGCAGCAACAGATGGTGGACATGCGCTACGTGCAGTTCTCGTTCTACGACGTCGACACGGTGGGGTGTGCGCTGTGCGGCGAACTCGTGCCCTACGCGCAGCTCTTCGACGATCACGTGCCGAACATGCACCCTGAGGTTTTCGTGCATTCGGAAATTTATCCACAATTAAATCATTCAGCTTCTCGACGCCATCGTCACGACGGTGTCGGACGTCGGTCAGGATGGGGAGCCTGCGCAAGACGGCGGCGAGGAGCCCGAAGTCCCCTATCTCGAGTTCCTGCGCGAACAGCTCGAGCAGGAGCGGCACGACGTCGCCACGGGACTCGTGCGACCGCAATTCGGCGTACGCTGCGTTTTTTCTTTGCACCACGGAAACCGCGACGTTTTAGTCTGGCGCCCTGAATCACGTCTACAAGTACTCGACGCGTACACGCCCGCTTCGCAAGTGCACGTCCATTCGCGTGAACCCGGTCGACATGTCGGTGGCGGAACTCGAGTCGGCGCTCAAGAAGAAGATGCTCGAGAAGCTCGGACGCCGGATGCCGTTCTCGTTGATCGACCGACAGCATGTGCGATGCGACATCTGCAAGTCGGTCGTGTCCTTGAACAAGAAGTTTGAGGTGAGGGAGCAGCAAGGCATTCTCTTGTTGTTTGATTTTATTTGTTGGCGCGCACTCACGCAGAACGGGGAATCTCAGGTCGTTCATCTGGTCCGTCACTTCAACGCCTGGCACCCGCGGTCGCATCGCTGCGCCGGCACCTGGCCCGACGAGGCGATCAGTCGCCAGCAGCAGGCCAGCCCCGACGAGGCGGTCTACATGCTGAAGCCGTTCTCGGCGCACGACTTCATCTTCACCGATCACTCGCTCGACGCCGCCGAGGGCCTGCAGTGCGTCTGGTGCGGCATGTGCATGAACGCGGGCGTCGTGGCCGTCCACTTCCACGAGATCCACCCGGATCGCATCGAGGTCCCGAAGTGCCATCTCTGCCTGAAGGAGGTGGTCCTGAACTCGAGACTCACCGAGCGCTACGGCTCCAACTTTGGCGTCGTGATGCCGGACGAGCATCGCTACAAGAGCACGGTGCTCAACATTCAGGTTAGCGCATTCTTCGGGAACAATTTCATTTCAACAATAACCCCTTCAAGGCGACCACCGAGGCACAGCTCGAGACGGCAATCTCGCAACGTCTCCGATCCACCAAGAAGAAGGCCAACAATGATGTGAGGAATTGCCCGTGTTTTACGCATGTAGCACAAAACAAGCATTTAGGCGGACGACGTGAACGTCGAAGACGACGACGAGCTCGTGGATCTGCCACCGGCCGACGACGCGATGACGGCACCGTCGACGCAGATCAAGAAGGAACCGGCGACGGCACAGGAGAGCAGCAGGCGACCGGATGATGTGGAGGGTCGCGAAGTCGAAGATGATGAGGAGGGCGTCGACGTGGAGGAGGATGAAGACGGCGGTGGTGGCGGTGGCGGCGGCGGCGGAGAGCAGTCTACATCGGCGGCGGAAGGCGGCGTACGTTTGTGACTCTTCTTAGGATGCAACAATAAGTTCAAGTTGCAGTCCACCCTGAAGGGCAACTCGCGCGCCGAGCTGGGTCGACGAAATCGACCGAAGCGGCACTTCGTCAATCCCGCCCTTCGACAGGCCAACCCCAAGGACAACAATCGGTTCGTCGAGGCCGTGGGGCCGTGCGAGTGGCGCTGCCGACTCTGCAACGGCATGATCTACGCGGCCGTGATCTCGGCGGGCGCGATCCGACACTTCCGGACCGAGCACCCCGACGTGGCCGAGTCGTTCCAGCTCGAGATCAGCAAGACCCGACTGGAGCGTATCTCCCGTGGATGCATGGAGTTCCTGAATGCCACCGTCATCGAGTGCCTGCTCTGCTCGCTCACCTACGCCCTCCACAAGCCGTACAACATGTGCCGCGCCATTCGGCACCTCAAGGTCTGCCACCCGTTCCGCGCGCGCTTGATTTCTTCCCCTCGATCGTCGGGTGTCAGATCGCATGAGCTAGTTCATCCTCATTGTCAGTATTATGGTTTTCTGCAAACTCTCGACCCAAGTTAGGCATCGAGGATTGAGATGCACTCGTATGACGCGACTCCCTTCCCGGTTTTAGGTTACTGATCCGAAAAAACAAGTTCATTCTTTCAGGCGAAGCATGCTGAGATGATGCCCGAGTCGGGTGTGCCCGAGAATTCGACCCTGGTGCGCGACAACGAGCGTCGCATCGCGCACATCCACGAGTTACGTCGGCGCGAGCACGAGGAGCTGATGCGGCATCGACAGCAGCAGCAGCAATTGGCGACCGGCCCGTCCACTTCGGCGGCACAGGAGGCGGTGGCGGAGCACGAGCCCGATCAGCACCACGAGCAGACCTACGGCAGCGCATACGGTATCGACGAGCAGGGCCGGGTGGTGCACTATGTGATGGAGTGCGAGGTGGTGAATGATGAGAAGGAGGAGGAGGAAGAAGGAGAAGAGCCACACAAGGAAGAGGATCAGAACTACTACCACCACCGCCGCAACCACCACCATCATCAGGATCTCGCCCACTATGCCTAGCGACGACCGATGATCCCCCTCTGGCCTCTTTTTGTCCCGTCGTTAGTGGTGTGCACACCCGACATAATGCAGCAACACGTTTGCGCAAAAACACGATGCGTTTGGAACACTGGAGGGAAGGCGTCGTGAGAGCGAGCGAGCGAGCGGGAATCTGTTGAGGGATGGTGGCGAGTTTGCCTTTAGATTCGAGCCGGCCGCAAGAGGGCGTCCCATTCGGCGCCATGATCGAGCGCCCCGGCGGCTTCGACAATCACGAGCTTTTGGAGGACTACAGGGATCGATTTGGGCTGGTCGGCGCGAGCAGGGTGAGGAGGGCATCACCTCTTGCATCTCGCTATTCTCCGGAACCGTTTCTTGATGGATTCGAATGTTTGGAGGGTGGGGTTGCCCAATTTCTGGGGAAATGCCTCTAAAGAGTGGCGATGGCCCAGATTAGGGTTGCATTATTTCGGAATCGGGGATTTTGTATTCGGTGATGATTAAGCCAGCTGTTTTTGCTAAATTTTGGATGCAAACGATGAGTTTTCACCATTCTTATTCCGAAATAACGCAACCCTAGCCCAAATGAGTCTGGTCGTTTAGTGCATCGAGGTGGCGTTCACGTCGACCTGCACGCTCGACATCCTCGCGGCCGACGATGAACTCATCGACACGCTGGCCGTGGCGACCCGAGCACGCAGGATTTCGGTATCATCGACAGATCGCTGTTATCGACCAACGAAAACGATCGAATCTGCAGATCGACGCGAACAACGAGTCGGACATCCTCGTCGACGACGCAGGCTTCGTGCACTACTTCCAGCTGAACATCGACAGTAGGGGATTATTGACGTTCAAATACCCTCGGCTAACCGGAATGCGTTTAGCCGAAGGCATGATCCGCCGAGTGGTCGCGTCGCGCCTAGTCTCCATCGCCTCGAACCTGTACCAGGAAGTAATAGAGGGCGAGGAGGAGGAGGTGCTCGAGGAGCTGGACGAGATCGTTGAGGACGACGGCCGCAACGTCATCGTCGTGCCCATCGACCGCGCCTAGGGGGAGAGAAGACTTGTTTTCCAGTCTGGTTCCTTTCGGCTGGCGTATCTTTTCGAGGTATACAATGAAGTGGCTTGCTCCGACGATTGACTCGACGACGTTCGTTCATTCTCGCGCCCTTGCCCCCGCTCCTCCTCGCCGCGCCAGCACGTTGCGAAAACGAACGATGAGTGTGAGTGACGCACGCGCGCTTTATTCCGTGCTTCAGAGTAGATGATTTGGAAGAGTGCGACATTGTTGTTGGGAGATAACTTATGTTTTGTGTGGCTCCGTCCGCGTTTTGTTGCTGTCATGCTGCTTCCGTGTTGTGTAGCCTTTACGAAACGAGAGATGTCATGATCGTGGTGGTGTGGTGGTGGGTGTTTTCGTGTTTCTGGCCGCTCTCCCCCCTGACGCGTGTGTGCGTGCGCGCGCGCCCGACCCGCCCAGTCGACGCGGGGCGATCTGTGATGAGTGGTGGTGATCGGTCGATGAGAGAGTGGATCGAGGAAGGCGAAGGATGAGAGGAGGAGGACGGGGTGCGGGTGAGATCAGAGACGGCCAGGGGCCGGTCGACTGCGGCACGGTCCGGGGGGCGCGTGGCGCGACGGCGCACAGGGGGGAGGGGAGGCGGCGGCGGCAGATGGAGCGAAAAAGGGAGGAGAGTGGGAATCGTGGAGGCGTGACTCTCTAGTGTTGTGGAGGAGGGCGCGTGGCGCGCGTGACTATCGGGCGCTAGTGGACGTGGTTGGAATCACAAAAGAGAGAGAGAAAAGAACGGGTGTTCTGTTGGATTAGATGTCGAGAGGGAGAGACTAGGTCGGACAATGATTTCGATCAATCGATAGTCGTTTGATGTCTCTGTTGCTTGTTCGTCTCGACGGCTGCTGCATTGGTCTGAAGGACGGGAGGGGGGCGGACGAACGAACGAACGGACGGACGGACATGTTGGCGCGAGCGAATCGGGACGGGAGAGGGGCGGAATAGCGTGCGATATCCATGTGGCGGCGGTGCGGCAGAAAGACGACAATTGTTTGTTTCGTAGGGAGAGAGAGAGGGTAAGAGTGCGTGATGAGTCTGGGCGCCCATAGTAGTAGAGATGAATGAGTCTGTATCTTGTCGCGTGATTTGTGGATGGTGACGCGGGCTTTTCGCGGGTTCGAAAGAGCTGCTGCTTCGGAATCGTACGTATGTACACTTTGCTGTCGGTTCGCTCGAGAAATGACGATGAAAGATGGCGGGCGGCTCGGCTAGCAGAGTCCTCTCTCTCTTTCGACTATGTGACGTAGTAGTATGGTAGTAGTAGTTGATCTTCTGCAGGACGGTGCTGAAAGACAAGCGCATTGCCGTCTGTTGTACGAGACGAAAGATGACTATTATTACAAACCTCTTCCGTTCTCCTCATTTCGTCGCCTCGTTACACTGCTCGACCGTCGTCGCCATCGTCCGCTGAAAATTTCCGGAGATTATCTAAATGTAAGCACCTTGTCCAACCTCCGCTTTCTGCACAGCGTCCTCGTCCGTTGCAGCGTCGTCGCCCCCCTCGGAGGCGGCAGCAGCAGCAGCGGTGACGCCAGACGACGTTACATTCTGGGCAAGACGATCACGACGACGATGACGGTGGTCTGCAAACGATGGCAAATTCACATTAGTGCCTGGATGCGTGCAACGCTGTGTCTGGCCGTACACGTTGTTGTGTAAGACATGTGTTTCTGGATTGCTGGAAAGGGGGAAGAAAGAACGAGTCTGGATCTGGGTGCGGCGTCCGATGGTCACGTTCTTTTATTGAAAGTCTAATGTCTATGCACAGACACATCATTGCATTCCTCTCGTCTTAATGGGGTGAACAACAATAGAAACTAGGGGTAGTGAAAAGACATTTGCTCGGGCGCAACCGGCGGAACGACGGCGATGAACATTTGGTGTTCTTCTAGTGACAGCGGAAAAAGCAAGAAGGAAAGTGTCCGTCGACGGCGGCACACATCGAAGAGGGGGAGTCACGCGCGCGATAAGAGTCGCCGCCACCACCACCGCCACTGCTGAACGCGAGAGACGCGATGTGCGACAGACAGGAACATGGCAACTGTGGCGCCATCGTCACATGAGAAGAAGGAGGAGGAGGAGCCGCGCCAGGAACCGCATGACAAACTAGAGGCGGGCGAGAATTAGAGTGACGGCAAACAATGCGAGAGAGAGGGGGGAGAGAGAGTCGTCGCATTGCACAGTTAGTGTCAAAACTCGCTCTCGATCTCAGGGTCAAATTCGGGGCGTGCACAATATTCCTCCTCCGTTTCATACAACCTGCCGGTGTAACAGGACGTCGTCGTCGTCGTCGTCGCTGTACGAACAAGCCTACGTGAAAAACCGCAGCTACAACGAGAAAGCTGTACATTGCACCGTGCTGTACGCCAAAACTTGGCACAATTGTAGCGACTCAGCACTTGCATGAGCGCCTCGTGCCTTGTTGGTGGGAAAGTCGGAAGGCGTTCACACTCTTTAGAGCGCTCTGCGGCGCCACTGCTGCACATACGTCACAATCAAATTCTGGACCGAACGAGGGATGCGATTGATGCCTACGCCGCGCACAGGTCTCCCCAAAGTCGTGGGTTGTGCCAAAAATCAGCCAACACGGTAGCAGTGTGCTGCTGCCACCGCCACTGCCGTCGCTGCCACCAATCAATCTCGACGCACTGTGTTGCTTTGTGCAACGATGACAGCAGACAGAACCTGGCGGCGTCGCTCGGCGTCCGTCTGTGTGCACAGAGGGGTGTGGCAACCGAGCGAGAGACAGTCAGATTAGGCGCAGAATGCAGCAGCAGCAGCGACAGCACGCACGCACACACCGCGAATCACGCTCGTGTCGTCGGCAGTTGCAGGACAAAGGGAGGGGGGAGTGAAGACACAACCGCAAACGCGACGCTAACCCAGCTGCTGCTACTGCAAACTGGGTCGTCGTCGTTGTCATCAAGCGAAGGAGGGGGAGCGTCAAAACAACGCGCGGCATTGACGACGACGACCTAGCGGTAATGACAATCAGTGCAGCGCCAAACAGGAAGGAGTCCGTGTTGGAACGAGGAGACAAAACGCAAACGCCCACGAGACGGGTTGCCGTAATCTGGTCGGCCTCGACCGGCGGAATGCGAATTGTTTTCATCAATAATGATGATGATGGATGGATGGACGCGGTTGGAATTCCGCAACTTGGCGGCGTCGACGAGTATGCAATTCTTCCAATAGGCTGCTCGGATCGGTCCAGGAACTTGCTGTCTCGCGTGAGAGCAAAGTATGGCACAGGGAGCGGCACGCCTTTTGAGGGAATTGATGCACAGCCCCCGTACAAGTGCACTACGTTCCCCGCCCCGTTCGAGGGCGAGAGAGAGACCGGTCTCTCACTCTCTCCCTCTCACGACTTGCTAGCGGCGGCCAGTACAGGTTCACTCGCCGCTCACATCACCCAACCTTCGGTAGTTCTGGTCAAGGGCGGCGGAGGTGAGACGACAAATTGGCAATCGTGTCGTTTGGGATGGGGAAAGGCGAAGAAGAAGAAAAAGGGGAAGAAGTGGAGGGGTGGAGAAGAAAGAAGTGGGGAGAACACACACACACATACACATCAAACGTCTCTATCTGCCGCCACCGATCTTCTTCGTCGTCGTCTTCTTCCTCTTCTTCTACCGCCCATCTTGCTATCAACCTCCGCTCGCACTCATCGCTTGCCCAATATGGCGGTGGCGGCACATCACCGTCGTGGAAGTCCGTACCGCCTTCCTCCGCGCTATCAACTCACCCACCATGTCATCAGACTGAGAAAGGGGGAGAGAAGGAGATGGTCGTCATCATCATCACCGCTTTCGTCCGGCATGGGTTGTTGCCCTTTCGTAAGATCGGAGACATAACACCCTTCACACTGGTCGACCGTCTTCGCTCATCGCGACAGCAACAGATTCTGCGGGAAAACCGGCGCCAGAGCAACCATCCGGGATTAGTTGATTGAGCCTACGAGAAAGACTCGACCGATCTCACAAGGCCAGCGCCTTGCCACTTCGGAGATTAGAATCTTGTGGAACGTTTGAGCAGCGGAAGACTCTGGAACACGTTGTCCCGCCTGCCAAGCTGCTGCTCATTGGCTTTACGACGGGGCCGGACGCGCAATGCTATGCTGCACAACGAGGAAGACACGTCGTCATTGCGCGCATACGCATGCATATGCAAGAGATATTAGCGTCACGTGCGCTACACACAAGAGGCGGAAGAGGATGGAAGCCGATGCCTAGCGCGAGGAGCGCACACGCACTTTCTCTTTGGCCTTCCTTCACTGGTCACAGTGGTGCTTCACGGTGCAGGGAACTGCCACTCTCCTCCTTCTGAGTGGAAGGAGAAGGAGGGGGAGGAGAGGGGTACGGCACGGGGCGTGTGTAGGGGGATGAAGGGGAAAATAAGGGGAGGATGCGAGGGGGAGGGGGATGAACGATGGAAGTGCTACGTGGCAGAGAGAGAGAGAAGGAAGGAAGGAAGGAGGGAAGGCAGAGCAGAAATGAGGACGGAGGAGGAGGGGGGGGAGGAATGAGACTGTGCCACCCTCTGCATTAGTCAAGCGATGGAGGCGACGGAGGAAGGGAGGAAGGCATGAGCAATGTCCTTTCCTGACGGAGAACAGAGCGAAAAGAGCAACACGAGCGCTCGTCGGTCGGCGAGGCGACATAACGCTCTCGCACGCGCTATGCGACATGATTTGTGAAAGAGAGGGCAATGAAATGCTCAAATCGTCCGCTGCTGCGATTTCGGAATCCAGAGAGACGTATCTGAGACGACAGAGATCACAGCCAACTCCTGTCACGACTCGGGAAACCCGGAACTTGGCGGAGAAAGAGACAGTATGAGAAGGGGACGAGGGAAGGGGGACAAGGACAACGACGACGACGACGACAACGGCAACTGTCTCCTGGACAGCATCACCACCGCCGCCGCCGCCAACTAGACCGCCTCGTTTTTGCAGCTCTGCTGATTTTCCAGCGGGCGGAAGGGGGAGAGAGAGCACTTCACACGCAGAGACTGCGGCGGCGGCGGCGGCGATGGCGGCGACGGCTTAGTCCCTGTTCGTGTGCGTCAAACGGTTAGAGCCCCGTCCTGCAGCACCGGCGCAGGAGCAGGAAGAGAGCGCAAACAGGACGACGGTGGAGAGGAAGGCGCGCCCCCTCCCCCCTCGCGCCCCGTCTGGTTGCCTGGCTGCCGATGTTGACAAAACAGACAGCTACGACCACGGGGAGCGAGACAGGTGGTTCCCGTCCACCACCACCACCATGTCATTTCAGAGCAACCGAGGGATTACAGACCGTCGTCATACGAGGAAGGAATCCGTCCGGACGCAATCGAAACAACATCCCTCCCTCTTCCCGCCGAGAATGGTGATGACGGCGGAGGGATGACAAAATGAAAGCACGGCGTCGATCCTCCTCAAATGGTCATGAGGCGCAGCATCTTGCGCAAGGCATTGCAAAAATGGGGAGGAGGCGGCAGGGCTTGCCAACGACTGGATGGATCATTGTCGTTGGCAGCGACCCTTTCATTTCGTGCTGTCTCGCGATCGGCGACGCGTCGAAATAGCCGCCAACCGATGATGACAAGAGAGCATGGCGCCCGCTTCCAGGACATAAACACGTCCTGTGACCGGAGGAGCCCGAAAAGCC
>JACMII010000380.1:0-21029 GCA_014805405.1 Bunonema sp. RGD898
TATGAACTGTCGCCACGTTACACACAGGCGAAAACACGACGAGCCGTCACGTTTGAGGATGCCAAGCAAGACGCTGCCGAACGGGGGAAAACTCGGTAAAATTCACAACTTTCTCGTAGAGAGTGCATCGTATCAAGCCTTTTCTGTTACGTCGAATCAAATTGGATGACGAGTGTGGCTTGTCGTTTTGAAATCAGTTTCGATTTGCAGGTCTTCAACAGACAATCAATCGGACGAAGAGCAAAAGGGAGAGACGACCTCCCCTGCAAGCGGGTCATCGCTCTGTCCGATTTGCGCGAACTGGCCTCGCGATACGGCCTACGTGCCGTGCGGACACACCGTCTGCAACGCTTGCGCGGAACACTGGAACAATGAGGTCTCCCCTTTCAGTTGATCTTCGTTGTCGCCAGTTTGGCGACTCTGTTGGGTTGAGGCAAGGAAGTGGTGATGAGATGATGAAGAAACGCTCCCTGAGAGAATAGTCGAAACAAGGGACGAAGACGACCACCCAAAATCCATGTCACGTGGTGTAGGGCTGATCCAATCTCGAATTGTAGGAAACTACCGAATAGACTATGCATGCATCTGATTGCAACTTTCGAAATGCCAACAAGCGCGGGACAAAATACGTGCGCACACACGTATTGTGCAAAGACAATTAGACAGACGACAGATCGAGGTAATCTGGCTCTATTTCAGCCGAGATATCACTGCTGCCCGATCTGCAAGGGCGACGTGACGGACTCAATGCAGGTTCGCTTCTAGGCGGACCACGGAAGAAGTGGTCCTTCCTGCCTGAATGCCGCTCTACCGAAACCGCAGCTACCACGTGCACAATCAAAATACACTGCTACTGGTTAAAGGCGAAATCAATCAGTTGTGATACGCTATTTTCATCGATTTTCACGTTCCTAACCGAATCCGCGCCCCACACTCCACTACTCATGTTTTCATGATACCTCAATCAACGAGAGATTTATCTGCCTCTGGAGATGGACGACAACGACGGCGGTTAAATTGGAACCCAATCCGCTGTAACTGATAGTCTATGTTCAATTCGTTCGTTTCTTCAAATTCTTTTGTCATCCTCACAATGATACTTTACAGTAGGTGGCAAACGCACGGTACGGCGATTGTGTTTGCAGCCAATCAAATTCAATGTGACTCGAGCACATCAGTTTCACTTCCCGATTGTTGTCTACGTTGAGAATGACAGTTGGTCCAGAGTAGTATGCATTATATGGTGCAGCATCGAGAAGAGATTGTGCCTTAACGATCGTCTTATCTTGTTCACTTCCAACTTGCACGTTCTACCATCCAGTGTTCGGCAGTTCCCAACTTCGAGATGGACGCAATGATGAGACTGGCTCTTCTAGTTGCCATTTTCATCGGCAGCGTGAATACCGCGTGTCCGTCCAACTTTGTCGCGTCAGCCACGATTCCTGGCAAATGCTATTACCTTACGACTTCATACACCACCTTCTTCTCGGCGATCAACTACTGCCGAAATCTCACTTACGGTGCTGACATCCTGTCGACTGCGAACGGATTCGAGAACAGTGAGGTGGCGAGTCTACTGCAGCCGCGGGGAATTTCCTAGTAAGGTGTAAATTATTGCATTTTGCAATATCATTCAGCGGTGCATGGATCGGGAATGCGTTCTACGACAACAAGCCACACTGGATTACGACCGCTGCCGGCAATTCAAGCTATTCAAACTGGCCACCGGGCACCTATAATGGCAATGCTGCCGTGATTACCCCAAGTGGAAGTTGGAGCGCCACATACGGTGGCAGCAGTTACAGCATCATCTGCCAAATCTATCCTGACAACCCTACAACGTTCCCACCACCACAAATCACTTGCCCATCTGGATGGACGTCAAGCATCTCGGTACGAGGGAAGTGCTATCAGCTGGTAAACAACATGATTCTGAGCGGAGGAAAACTTCTCCAAATAGATTGGCAAGACCGACTTCTTCTCGGCCATCGGGAACTGTCAGGCGACGAAAGTTGGAGATTCGCATGCGGAGCTTCTCACACTCACGTCACAGCTCGAGATGATGGAAATCGAACATTCATGGGCGAGTATGACAAATTTGGAAGAGGATGGCGCTTGGCATTGGATCGAGACTCTGCACCCGACCGACTATTTCGGACCGGATGGATCGCCGACCCCACAAGGCGGAAACTGTGCGTACCTGGATGCATACGAGGTTCGGTCCGCTTCTTGTTGTCAGTTACATACGTGTGCAGCTGTACGGCGGGCCATGCTCTGATACTCGACCCACTGCCTGCCAGTACTTTGCATACGAACCACCGACTACGCCGCCGCCCACTACCCCGTCGCCTACTACGCCGTCACCCACTACGCCGTCGCCCACTGCGCCGTCGCACTGCCTGAATAGCGGCACCCTCGTGACGAACCAGACTGCTAATTTCTCCTGCTACTGTGAAGAGCTCTGGACGGTTCGCTACTTCAGGAGAGGTGGAAGTATTGTCGTCGTCGCAGGGCGTCGACTGCTCGATCCCGATCTGTCTGAACGGCGGACAGGCTCAATTAAATGGAACGTGTTGGTGTCTGACAGAATTTTCGGGACCTGGAAGTCGTCATTGTCAGTTCGCGCAGTGCCAGAATCCTCTCCAGAACGCGTCGTTCGTCGACAACAACCGCACGTTGGCCATCTTGCTCGAGACGTCGTACGGCACGGCGGCCACCATCCTCATGCTGAAGAACCACATCGGCACCATCCTGACGAAGGTGCTCGGCGACCAGCCCGTCTGGTTCGACAAGATCATCATCTATCCGTAATTCTTCTTTAATAACGAATTCTATCGGATTGTAAGACATTTTTGACGCCTCCTCTCCAACTCTCTCGCCTGTGAGCCGTTTGCAATGATTTTCCAAGGTATCGAGTACTCGGCGAGCTCTTTCCAATGAGCTATTGAAGCGCTTCCTAAACATTACCTGAGGGTATGCTTTGAAAACTCGAAAGATTTGCATACTTATGCACCGACAGAAAATGATCGTTTCTCCCGGGACATTCCGCTGGGTCACGCTTGGGGGCAATCAAAGTCTATTGAAAAGAGCTCGTCGAGTACTCCACATCTTGAAGTTATCACCGAAAACGGTTCACAAACAAGCGGGGCAGAGTCAGATAACTCTTTGCAACCCAATATTGTAACTCATCGACCCCATCCGCATGTCTTTGCCCAAGGCCATTAGCGAAAGGGCGAATCCGATTGCGACGAGTAGTCAATGGAGGTACTTCTTTACAATCCGGGCGGGTTCCGAAAAATTCCGCCCCGAACAGCGATTGTGAAATGCTTTCACGCCGAGCTCATGAGCCGTCGCCCCAAGCCCGGACTCGGGAGCGGCGGCCCCTGGCTTCGCGCGAGACAATGGCCGAACTACTTCAGAGAGTCGATCAGTGGATCGCAGCTGGGGACTGTGAGAGAGCATGTAAGAGTGAGAGACGGAAGACAGCGGAGGACATTCAGGCCTTCAGCAGCACGTTCTACCCTAAAATCTCTCCAAAAGTAGGACATTCTCGTGCGCACCCGGGGTTTTCGACCACGCTAAACACGATGAAGATGGCGCTGGAGGCTGAATATTACGAATTTTGTCGTAATACCAGGGTTATATCGAGAGAAAGAACGCTCTGATTGCTGCTATCAATTCGTTTCCATGGGTGGCAGTCATGAGGACGAATCAATGCAGCAAAATCAACAAAACAACAATAAACAATTGATCAGATCTGGAGTCGAAGAATGTGCCCTGATGAACTCTTCAGCGAATGGGGAAGCTAAAACGAGACGTTTATTTCCAACTTGAAATTGACAATTCATACCTGTGGCGAATTCCTTCCTTTCCTTTCCGCGGTCTAGTGGCAGTTAGGGAATCAGCAACATTCTTCTGATCGACAGTCATGTCCTCTCATTGGCACTACGTGACAGATGTTAGTCTGCTACTACTCGACAGGGTGGCTAGCTGAGACACTTCATTCTGTCTTGTCTCGAGCGAGCCTCCAGTAGCCGTCGCTACTTGTCGACTGACTCTACTCCCCTCCTCTATGGGATGTTGGGATGAGAGGCGGGGTTTGCTTGAGATCAATAGAGAGAGTGATGGTGTGGATGGTGTTGTTTGTTGGTAGTCGCGGAGCGAATCCGCGACATCCTCCCGCCCGGACGTGTTTCACCAGCACTTGATGATGATGGCGGCGATGGCGATTAGTACGAGGACGATGAACGCCATTCCGGCGACGACGACATAGGCGGTGACTCCTTTCCCTGCCATTCTTTCGAATCGATCAGCCAGGGAGGGTTGCTCGACGATGCGCGTCGGAGCACTGTCCAATTGGGCGTGTCGTTCGGCGTACGCATCGTACAGGGTCGCCGAGATTCGCACTTGTATCCGTCCTCCTGGGCAGATTACCTCGCAGATCTCGTCCACCACCGACTGGGAGAAGTGTAGTCGGGTGATGCTGCGGGTTCCATTGGGCGAGCAGGCGAACGTGGTGCGTGTGTTGCTGCACTCGAGAACAGCGACTTCATTGCTGATGTCGCTGGTGCAGAGTCCGGTGGCCACCGCGCCTTCGTCACACGTGTGACATCCTGTCACTTGTACGTCGTCGAGCCGACAGTTATTGTCGTCCGAGTCGACGATGAAGGTGACGTCGGCTTGCGAGAGTGCGAGCCTGGCGGTGCCGTGAGGAGACGAATGGACAAGTTGGTGTTTGTCCGCGACGAGGGTGTTGTCGGCGTTCGGGATGCCGTGGTGGTGGAAGACATCGCTGAGCCCAGTTGACGACTTGCAGCGACAAGATGCCGCGTCCGACGTGGCGCTGCAGCTGCATGCACTTCTGTCGATGTGACAGCTGGCAGCTACCGCTTGTAGCTCGTCCTCGCACATCAGTAGCTGTGCGTACTCTTCGTAGAGTCCGTCCAGCTCTGCGAATCTGTCGTTTTGACGGATGTACTTCGAGGAGAGGTCGGCGCTATATGGTATCCGTGCGTCGGTCGCGATGAGGTGTAGTCCGGCGACGTTGGTCTTGATGCCGTCGATCAGGACTGCCTTCTCGCGCTTGGTCGTGTTCAATCCGGGCGTTTCGATGTCGATGTCCACATGGACTTCCGGAAGCCATACGTGGCACTTGAATACCTCGAATGGTGGTTGTTTGTCCGGAGTGGCGTAGAATCGGTACGTGTGGCAGGCCGGAATGAACCACCAACACGCACACGATCCTGAGGTGCAGTAGTCGCACCCAGTGTGCCCCGAGCGGTTGACGGAGGCTCCCCACGAGTCGGCGACGGCGTTCGGCGAAATGTTGCGGCACGACGCCTCGTCGACGCAGGTTCCGGAGCCTTTGCACCGTCTCTCCGCCATTGTCCCGAAGGTGGTCGACCGAGTCCAAAAGTTGGTGCTCGGTTCGCATCGTTGGTGGACGCTGGCATGGAGACGCAGGGTCAGCACGGTTCTGTTCTTGTGCTGGACGCGGACGCACAACTCCTGGTTCGTTCGGATGGCGAACTGGAGTGCGGTCTCGACCAGACACACGCGATGTCCGTCTGCGTGTAGCGTGCAGTGCTGCTCTGTCGCCTCGAGGGTGGCGAGTTCCGAGCAGGCTGACGCGCTTCCGACAGACAGGATGATGATGGTGATGGTGGTGACCAGGAAGCGGGTGGCTCCGCCGACGCCTCTGAGCGACGCCAAGCTGTCGAGTGACGATCGGCGGGCATGCGTACGAGACGTCGATTCGACGAGTGGTCGACGAGCAGGAGGAGGGGGTCGAGGGGGTGGCTGACGTGGCTCTTCCTCGTTCCGTTCTCCGCGTTCGATCATCTCGAATTCTTCTTCCCGTCCTTCTGGTCGAGGCGTCCGACTGGCGTTGGCGTTCGGCTCGACATGCTGGCGTCGTCTGACTCGCTTCCAGATCTGGCGGAGTCCGATGATGACGAGGGCAGGCGTCCAGCAGGTCACCAAGATGCCGCCGATCAGCAGAGCGGCCGCCAATCCAGGACTGCAGTTCCAATTATAGACCCATTCCCAGCAAATCGTGCAGGTGATGAGGTCACAGAATGGAGTGGGGTTGCAGTCGATGGATTTGGACGCGACGAATCTGCCGTTCTTGAAGGCGTCCACTACGATCGAATGTGGACCGCTCTTCACGCTCGTCGGTAGCGGCAGATCCGGGTTCTCCGACTTCGGGACGACGGTGAAGCAACGACGGCGGGCACAGATCCGCAGGGTGCTGACGGTGATGTTCGTGCGTGCCCGTATGCCGTTCCATGTGCAGAGTAGCGCGATGGATACGGCGGGTCGTTCCGGTTCGACTATCCCTTCCAGCCGCTCGGAATGTCCCCAAGCCCGGACAGCAACACGTCCGGTCGGGAGCACGAGCATATAGATCTCGGCCTTCGGGCAGTCGTCGCTGCCGACGTCGCATTCGCCGTCCGCGAACTCCAGATGCTGGAGGGCGAAGTGTCGAACTCGCCAGCGTTTTCCGTCGTAGAGTTCGACCTCGTGGCCGCTGTAGAAGGTGCACCTCTCAGAGATGCAGGTGCGTTCTTCTTCGGCCCTCAGCATCTTGTCGACGCGCTCGTCCCGACTGGTACTGTTCCTCGTGGCTTCGGCTACCTTGTCCGATGGATGGCGACGGGTATCGATCGTCACGCATCCATCGGCCCATTTCGGACAATTCTTGTTTCGTGTCCGAAAGGTCGAGGCATTTCGAACGGGTGCCGTGCGAGGTCGTGTCCGGAGCAGCTCGTCGCCGATGAGTGCCTGCGGTACTGGCAGACTGGGGCCCTGCATCGAGTCGGCAGGCATCGGTGGCGGCGTTGCTCTTGTAGTGGACATCGTCGGTCGAGTTTGCGTCGTCGCTGTCGTCTGCGGTGTCGTTGGCGAAGTCGTTCGCGTCGTTGTTGGCGGAGCCGGTGCGGTCGTCGTCGGAGCCGGTGTTGTCGTTGTCGGGGCCGATGTCGTCGTTGTCGGGGCTGGCCTTGTCGTCGTCGGGGCCAGTGTCGTCGACGTCATCGGCGTCGTCCGTGTTGTCGTCGGCGGAACGAGCGTGGTCGTGGATGGAACCGGCGCTGTCGTTAGTGGGGCTCGCGTAGTCGTCGACGTAGCCCTCGAGGTGGTCGACGAAGTCCGAGTCGTCGGTGTCGGAGTCCACATTGTCGTCGTCGCCATTGTCGTCGTTGTTGTTGTTGTCGTTGTGGTCGTCGTCGTAGTCGTTGCCGATCCGACTCGGTGCAGGCTGACCAGATCGGCCGCAGACCGTGGAGGTAGAGCTGCAGCTCGCGCCCTCTCTTGAGCGATGTTGGCGATGTTGGTTGCTGCTGCGGCGAACTTCATCGCGGCTTCCGCGTCTGCTTGGGCGTGGTCCTTTGCGGCACGACGCTCCTCATCCTCCTGGTAGGCCCGTTGGAGCAGCTTTTCTCGTCGTTGGAGCGCCTGGTGCTCCTCGTACGAGATGAGTTCTTGTCCTCGCTTTCGTAGCTCCATGGCCACCTTCGGGGAAGTCGTCGTGCTCGTTGCCGGCGTCGTTCTGGCCGTCGAGGCGGGCGGCGTCGTCCTCGGTCCCTTTCGGTCGCGGTCGCGGCTAATCCTTCGCGACAATTCCGTCCACCATTCCGGACGGGCAGCGGTGTCGTTGCCGCCTTGGTGGGCGGTCGCGGTCCTGAGGTCGTGCGCGGTTGCGTGTGCGGTCGGCAGCCACAGGCAGAGTAGGGCCAGGAGCGCGAGCCACAGCATATTGACGGCTGACATGGCTTTTAGTCGTGGAGACCGTCGTGGAGCTGGCTGGTGGGAAGGGGTGGCGCAGATCTGCTCGCTCTCCCTTTTATACAGCTTATCTCGCATCTTCCGAGGTCGTCCTCTTCTTCTCTTGCCGGGGGGTTTTTCCTCTTGGGCTGGCTTATCAGCCATCTCTTCAGCCACCACACCATCATGCCCTTTCCTCTGTTCGACAGAGGGCGCTGCAAGCGGTGTGATGTGGGCCTTCTCTTCGTCCTTGGCCGCGTCTTCATCTCCCGTCCCTTGTCCTTCAGCAGTCGTTTTCTGCGGGCACTCGACGAGGTCATCTGTCACTTCCAGTGGGATGAGCGCAGAGACAGATCGTTTCAGCTTGTGCAAACGACCGTTCGAGTCCCGGAATTCCAGTTCGACATTGCGACCGCTGTCGTCGACAAGAGTGATACGGGCGAGTGGTAGTCTCGGCCGCGCCACATCCGCGTTCGGCGGATCTTGTAGCATGACGACTTCTCCGACTCGAGGTCGTCGCGTCGTCTCCCCTCTCTTCTTGGCGAATTCTCGCTGAGGTCGACGTTGTCGGAGTATCTCGGGGTAGGCCTTGTTGAAGAGATCGCGCACGAATCTCGCATAGCGAAACGTGCGCTGAGCCCGAAGGGTGATGTTCTCCACCGGGGACCGCTTGGTCGCGAAGTCGGGATCTTCCAGCTCTTCTTCCATTCCGGGCATGTCTGGCACGAGCAGCGACCGGAAGGTGTTGAGCATCGGTGCGAGGAAGTCCGACGGGCGCAGAATCCAGCGTTCCTTGTCCTCGAGCGTCACTTCACATAGAGGACGATCGTTGCATGTCGCCGCGATCTCCTGGATGATCGTCGTGAAGTCGTCCATGGGTAGGACGTGACGCCCGATCGCCCGCTTCATGAGATGCTTGAGCAGGCGGACGCCTGCTTCATGCACACCTCCCGCCCAGGCCGAGAAAGCCGTCTGGAATGTCCAGGTCGTATGGACTGATGCGGCGGCTAGTCTCGGGTCGAGCGTGTGGTTGGTGATCGGTGTGTCCATCTCTGCTTGGGCGAGGACTCGTGCGGCCAGACGGAAGCAGGTCTGGTTGTCCGACAGGACTGTTGCCGGCCGCCCTCGAATGCTGCAGAAGCGTCTGAAGGCATTCAGGAAGGCGTGCGTGTCGAGACTGGAGACCACTTCCAGGTGGAAGGCGCGCGACGCCAGACAGCTGATGAGCAGCACCCAGACTTTGCGTGGCGCTGGCTCCTCATCCTTGTCTGCTGACCATCGTTCTTTGACGACGAATGGTCCAGCGAAGTCGAGTGAGCAGTCGCTGAAGGCGTGGCGCATCTCGAGTCTGGCCGTCGGTAGCGGAGCGAACGGCGGTCGTCGGAAGTGCTGCCGGTTGAAGCGTCGGCACCTCATGCACTGCTCCCGGATGACCATCTTGACCAGCGTGCTCGGTCGGTCGATGGCGACTGTCGACAGGAGTTCCGCGAGCGTCGTCTGCACCCCAAAGTGGAGGACGCGTTCGTGCGCCCGCAGAATCCAGAGTCGAGCGAGCAGGTCTTTCCGGGCGATGTAGACTGGGCACGTGTAGTGTCGCAGTCTGCCGGCACATCGCAGCAGTCCGGTGTCCGGGTCAACCCGCAGATCGAACTTCTCGGTCTCGTGTCGTGACGGCGGGTAGCGACGCTGACTCTCCATGAGCAGCAGTTGTTCGGCCTTTGCGTAGGTCGGTTCCGCCGCCAGCCAATGTGTCGGTGTCGTCTTGATGTTTCGACGAAAATGACGAACAGCTCTCAGGACGTTGCGTGCTATGCGCACTGAGGTGTCCAGGTCGGCGTGTCGGGCGAGATCGATGAGGGGTGAGTAGTGGTCGGCGGCCAATTGGATCGAGTAGATCGTGAGTTGTTGGTCGTCGTCCACCGATGGTGTGAGTGGTGCCGGAAGCACTTGTTCACTCCACTTCGTCTCGAGTAGGTCGAAGAAGTCGGGGCCGAGAAGCCATCTTGAAGTCAGCTCGTCGAGTCCCCGGGTGGCGAGGTCCGCGGGGTTGTCCTTCGTGTTGACGTACCGGAGATCCGGTAGGACGGCTCGAATGGTCTGTATCCGATTCCAGACCCAGATCGAGACGGAGTCTGTCGATCCGAAGAGACACCATGAGCGAGCCACTTGGCTGTCTGTCCAGGCCACCACCTTCTTGATCTTCGGCCAGAACTTGGCACAATCCTTGTGGATTAGCGTGACGAGTTCGGCCGCGAGTGTCAGTCCGCGAAGTTCGAGTCGCGGAATCGTGTCCGTTCCAGAGATGGGCGCGACGCGTGAGCGTGAGCAGAGAAGATGACGCGCGAGTGGGGTTGATCCGTCCTCGGCCAGTTGTCTGATGTAGACACAGCAGGCGTAGGCGGCCTTGCTTGCGTCCGCGAAGACGTGCAGCTCGAGAGGTCCGTCCAGATGCGCTGTCACGCATCGAGGCACGGACGGCAGTGGTTTCTCGAGCTTCTCCCGGATCGCATCCCACTCCTTTTGCTGCTCGAACCGGAGTGGCTCATCCCAGGTCAGTCCGTCTCGGACCAAGCTCTGTTGGAAGAGCTTTCCTCGAAGGATGAGCGGCGTGAACAGTCCGAGCGGGTCGTACCAGCTCGACGTCGTGCTGACGACTGTTCGCAGCGTATCCGGTTGATCTTTCTTCTCCTCTGGTTTCGGCTCGATCGGGTCGCCGGTGATCTCGTCCGTCTGGTCGTTCCATCGTTGCCCGAGAACCTTCTTTGGCGCTTTGTTGTCGGTCGGGAAGATCCTCCGCAGCTCCGGATCGTCTGTCTTGTATTCCTGGAGCGGGATCTTGACGGCGCCGAAGATTTCCTTGAGGTTCTCGAGTCGTTCTCGTCCCTGCGCGATGTTGTCGAAGCCAACCAGGGCATTATCGACGTAGCAGGAGATGAGTCCTTCCAATTGGTCTTGGTTGCTCCAGTTCTTCAGGTGGAACTCGAGCGCGGCCATCAGACAGGCCGGCGAGCAACGCAATCCCATCGGGAGTCGACGGAAGCGAACCTCCATGATGTTATTGTCGCCTCGTCCTCCGTTGACGTCCTTCCACCACAACATCCGGCACGCGTCTCGATCGGATTCGGGGAGCGAGACCTGATAGAAGGCCTTCTCCATGTCGAAGACGAGAAGGTGCCGGGAGAGGCGTGCCATCAGGAGGATGCCCAGGATCGAACCGAGCTTGTTCGGTCCGATCAGCAGGCAATCATTCAGGCTGGTGCCGTGCTTGTCCTTCTGATGGGCCCCATTCACCAGACGGAGACTTCCGTCCTTCTTCGGGACGAAGTGGTGCGAGAGGTAGTGGAGCACGGTCTTGGCGAAGGTGGGTGGGGTGTCCGGGTTGACGAGTTCGGTGAATTGTCGCTCCAAATAGGAGCGGAAGATGTCGTCGTAGGCCGGTAGAAGATCGGCTTTGACGAGTCGTTTCGTCAAGGCACGGAGCAGGATTTTCGCTCGTCCGTAGTTGGCGTCGAGCTTGATTCGGTCCTTGTCCGTGGCCCACAACAGTGGGACTTCGAGTCGCCCGTCGTCATCGTAGCGAAGTCCGTCGGCGAGCAGTGTGTCGGCGCGGATTGCTTGGGTCGACTCTTCAGGTGGCAGCACTCCCACCAGTTCGTTGAGGATGAGCCGGATCGCTTCGCTCTGGTCGATCTGGCTCCACTCGTCTGGTGGGAGTGTGGAGGAGGGCGCTGTCGTCTGTTGCGTGGGGACGACCGTTCTCTTCCCGTCCAGTCTATCCTTTCTTGGATGGCCGTTCTGTCGGCTCTGCTGGAGTCGGGCACCGGACAGCCTGCAGGGCTGCCTTGTCCGGCCGTCGAACGATTTCGAGTGCGCGGCTCGATGCGCTCTTCTCTCCTCCTCGGTCGCACGATCCAGCACGATCGCGACTCCCTTCGTCGGTGGGATGAGCTTCGACTGGTGCTGGTGCTGGTGGCGACCGGCCTCGTGATTTCTGCGGACGACCCCAGTTGTTAGGGTCCCAATTGTTGTCCGCAGGGCGAACAGCCCGGATCCGAGTGGCTTGGGGACGGCGATCATCATGCTCCACATCGTAGGAGCACCGATCAGCAAGTCGACGTGCCTTCTTTCGGTTCCGGATTCGTCGGTCGACTGCGCGAACGCCAGTGGCTCTGGCAGCTCGTAGGCTTCGAGGTGCAGCCACTGTCCGTCGTCCTGTCGGACTCGCAGTCGATGTCTCGTCGTCGCGATCAGACGAGATGGGTTACTTCCAAACGTTTGGAGGTGGAACGTGTCCGGCTCGCCGTCCTCTTTCCTGAGGTGCAACTTTCTGGCGAGTCCTGCGCTGATCGCGTTGATCTGCGCTCCGGAATCCAGCAGCGCGAACGCAATGGCCTCCGTGCCCAGCGTTGCGCCCCGGACATGCACGTCCCTCGTTGGAAGCACTACCCTTTCTTCTTCCGATTCCTCGTCGCTGTCCATGTCGGCCTCCTCCGATCGGTTAGTAGCGACGAGGTTGACGCCTCGTGCCGGTCTCTGTTTGGTCGCCGGCGTGCGTGTTCCTCCCGCCGTCCGCATCGGCGAGGACGAGGTCGTCGGGGTGCCGGTGGTGCAGAGCGAGCTGTGGTGTGTCGCTTCGTGGCAGTAGAAGCACACTCGGTTGCATTTGCAGCTCTGTCCGGCATTCACGGGTTTCAGGCACCGTCGACACAATCGGTTGTCACGACAGTGTTGTAGACGGGCCTGCGATGTCGTCAGGATCGGGCATTGCTCCGGCCAGTGCGCCCCGTTGTTCGGCGCGAGTACTTTGCAGAAGGCGCAGAATGGGATCTGCACTCTCCTTCCGGTCGAAGTTGGGGACCGGGTGTCTCGGGTCGATGGCGTCGCACGACTTGGTGGTCGTCGAGAGCGTTCTCGAACCACCTTCTGGGTCTTGTGTCCGACGCGACTCGATGTTGGTCGGGATCCAGCACGGCTGGTCCTCCCAACCGCCAGAACCAGTGTGTCGTCTTGGTTCCAGTCGAGTTCCGTTGGTGATGCGGTTTCGGTGCGCGATTGCCGTCCACGGAGTCTGTCATCGGCTTGTTCCATGCGAGCTTGTAGCTCGATTTCCTGGTTCAGGAAGCGGATCAGCGAGTCGACGTTGCGATCTGCATCTTTCGGATGCTCCTTATGGAACGAGCGTAGAAGGCTGATCGGGATCTTCCTTTCGAGTTCGTTTAGGTACTCGATTCCGCTGAGCTTTTCTCCATGAGATTCCAGGCGAGCTCGGATGGCCGTCAGTCGGTCGACGAAGACTCGTAGTGGTCGACCGTGATGTTCGTTTGACGGAAGCGATCGTAGCTCCGACAGAGCATGGAAGTCGTGCAGGATGTCCGTGATGACCGCGGTGCGCGCTCCGTATCGTTCCTTGAGGCGGTCGAGGATGATCGTGTAGTATCGACCGTCGCTGCCGTAGCTGTCCGCCAGTTCTTTCGGATCTCCTCGGAGGTTGTCCTTCAGGAGTCTCAGGCGTGTGGTGTCGTCGATGCCACGTCTGTTGCCGTACGCCGACAGGAAGTCGTCCAGGAACCGTGGCCAGTCTCGATAGACTCCCGAAAATTTGGCGAATTTCGGTGTAGGGATCGGGATCTTGACGATGGTATCTTGGATATTCGACGTGCTGACTCTTGGGCGATTCGCCGCTATCTCCTTCAGTAGGGCGAGTCGTGCCTGAAGTTTCGCCAACGTTCGACTAGCCAACGTCCACAGCTGGCTCGGACTCGGGTGATCCTCCGAGCGGTAGACAGCACGATAGTGCGCCCGGGCGGCGGCGGCCAGCTCTCCTGGAGTGGTTGTCATCTGGACCCACGTCGTCCATTTCTCTTCTGCGGACGAGTAGTCGTGGATCACGGCCTCCAGGTTGCTGACTATCGGCAATAGCTCGGATTGCATCCAGGTGATCGTGTCGATCGGCATGTCGAGCCCTAGTTCGACGTCGTCGGCAGGCACTTGCTCGAGAGCCAGTGCCAGTCGATGTGCCGCGTGTCGCATTCGGCCGACGTAGAGCACTGGGTCGTACCCATTGCTCAGATAGTCGCGGTGTCCTGGCGGCGCCTCAGCCATCGCCTCGATTGTTGGTCGGATCCACTCCGCAAGCGAGGCTCCGGGTGGAGGTCGGCTGGCGGCACGTCGTGATGGGGTTGCCGTCGGCGGTGCCAATGGTAGCGTTGTCGTCAGCTGGGCCGTTGTCGGCGGCGCCGTCTTCGGCAGTGTCGACGTTGTTGCCATCGTTGGTGGTGTTATTGTCAACGATGGGACGGCAAGTGGCACAGTCAGTTGTGCCGTCGACGTTGGTGCGGCGAGTGGCATAGTCGGTGGTGCCGGTGACGGTGGTGCGGCGAGTGGCATAGCCTTCGTCTCAGCGGCGGATGGTGGGGTTAGGGGCACTGGTTTCTTCGTGCTTCCGAGCGACCTGTGGAGTTCATCGAACTCCGCATCTCCCAGTTGGTCGATCAGCAATTTTACTTGCTCCAACTTCGTTGAAGGAAAGAGGAATTTCGACGTCGTTGACTCGGAGTCCCTTGGGTTCCTAGGTTGCCCGGCTTGGGAAGTGGTAGGTGGTGATGGGCTTTGTTGAGCGAGCTGCTGCAGTTGATCGTCCGACAGGTTCTCGCCCAACATCATGTCCCTCGCATCCAACTTCATCTTCTCTAGGCTCGCCTCCTGGTTCCCATCCAGGTTGCCCTTCAGTGCACGGTAGTGTGCTTCCCACAAGTCCGCCTTTTGCTGATAGTCGACTTGAAGGGCTTCCATCAGTTCTATTCGCTGCTTGACTTCTTCGAAGACAGATCGAGCTGCGTCTTGTTGTTCTTGGGTCCCGTTTCGTCCCAGTCCACCCATTCTTGCTCTCGCCGACGCCATCTCGTTGGTCAGCGTGGTGGTTCGTTGTGCCGTAGCGCCGTGTCGAATTCTGGCTTGCTCCTTCTTCTTCCAGGCCTCGAATGCAGCGGTGACGTGCGCGTCCGACATGGCGACGGTAGAGTGAGTGTGGAGGGCGCGTGGATGAGCAGTAATGAGAAGAGAGTGGTGCCGGGGAGGGTTGGATGGAGGCTTTTATCCCTTCGCCTGTCGCGCCGATGTCTCTTCCATGCCGAGATTGATAGCGCGTTGTTCGGCAGAAGTGCGCGACTTTCCATCTCGATACTGCCCTCGGGAGATTCTTGTTCGACCGATTTTTTCTCAAAGGAGGTCAGTGAGACAGTTTTTTGTCACTTTCTCCGGCGTCCTCTTGATTGGTAGCAGGCGTAGTGCAAATTCTTATCAATCGAACGGGGAGTGCTGTCCTTCGGCAGACACACCTCCCGCCCGGGAGATAGAATTGGTTGTGCAGCAGGTTGAGCGAAATCCCGTGCACAGCAATGAAGGGTGCCATGGCCAACCGTCAACGGAGGTTGGAATTAGACGCTTCCTTTCGACAGGTACCAGTCGTTGGTCAGCGTCCCTTCGGGTTGTGTCGATGCAGGTGAAGAGGTGTCGCCGCGATCGCGAGTCGTGACGACCTCTTGTTGTTGAACGTTCCAAAGCGGAATGGAGATGGTGCTGGCAGATGGATAGACGATCGGGTAGCTAATCCGGTCGTGGCCAGGTCCGATTCCGGCGGAACCACATAATGTGGCGAATTCCTTCCTTTCCTTTCCGCGGTCTAGTGGCAGTTAGGGAATCAGCAACATTCTTCTGATCGACAGTCATGTCCTCTCATTGGCACTACGTGACAGATGTTAGTCTGCTACTACTCGACAGGGTGGCTAGCTGAGACACTTCATTCTGTCTTGTCTCGAGCGAGCCTCCAGTAGCCGTCGCTACTTGTCGACTGACTCTACTCCCCTCCTCTATGGGATGTTGGGATGAGAGGCGGGGTTTGCTTGAGATCAATAGAGAGAGTGATGGTGTGGATGGTGTTGTTTGTTGGTAGTCGCGGAGCGAATCCGCGACAATACCACTTGCGGGCCTGGTCCCAGAAGGAGAAGAAGTTGCCCGGATGAGGATGATGTCGACGCCAGATGAATTCGCATAAGTAGCGGTCCAAAAGGTGCCGATGGATGCCAAACTCATCCTTGATCCCCTTCTTGAGCTTCTGCCAAGATCCTTCGATCGCTTGGGTGTGGGCGCCGGTCGCGGGGTCGACGAAATTTCGGGAGTGATTCACCATTCGGTGTTTGTACCCGAGTTTCGCGACACCCTTGTAGGCCGCCCAGGAATCGCTGTGGATCGTCGTTCCGCGTCGGATGTACTTGCGGATGAGCGCGTGTAGAGTGATCCTATTACGGCGATTCCCGGGGCAGCGGACGACGAAGAATTTCGAGTAGTCGTCCGCTTGCACGCCCCCGAAGAGCCAGACAGGCTGGCCTCCGGGCATCCTTCCGCGATGATACTTGCGGTGCCCAATCACAGCCTCGTCTATTTGGACGATCTTCCCGCGTCCTCCAATCTTCTTGCGGCTTAGAGTCAACACGAATTTCGTCGTTACATCCCGAAAAAGGGATCGATAACGCGACAAAGTCCTCGTTGAAAGAGTCTCGTTGGTCTCGCTCGGCAGCTCGTGCTGGAGGTCCTTGACCTTGAATCGGTTCGCCACATAGAAGTAGCTCATCTCGACGATTCTCTGGAGGCTGAGCTTCGCGCGCTCGAAGATTGTCCCCTTTCGCAACTCCTGGCGATGTTCGCATCCACGGGCTGTGCAGTGAAATCGGCGCCGGCCCTCATTGTCCGGACCATGAAGAAGCATAGGCGATCGGCAGCGCGCACAAAGCGGGCAAGTTGGCAGCAGTTTGCAGCGTTGAAGTAGGGCGATAAAGTCATCGTCCGGGAGCTTCGTCAACTCAAACAACTTCCGCAGCGTCATCGTCTTGAACTGTTTCAGTTCAGGAGGAACTGGACCGAGATTTGTGCGGCGCTGCTTCTGCAAGTAGTCAACTACAATTACTACCGAAAGTCATACCCTTTTCCGATTCCGGCGATTGGTTTGCTGTGGCTGCTGCTGTGGCTGCTGTGGCTGCTGCTGCTGTGGCTGCTGCTGGTGCTGCTGGTTCTGCTGCTGAGCATTCATATTCGACGCTGCCCTGCCTCCAGTGCCGTTCTGCGCCCAATTGCACTATACAAGCGCCATTCAATATATAGATACCGCGAATGGCTGCCCCAGCTGTGCCTGTTGCTGTTGAGACGTCATGAGACGCGGCGTGGACGAGGCAGATGAATTTGATGCTGCTCCGTTTCTTCCAGACCGGCTCGGTGTCTGATTGCCCATTAGAAAACGAATTTAGTCAATGAAATACCGCTGAAAGAAGTGCTCGAGTGTTCAGTTGACTTGGACTGTTCTGAAGTCGCGGCATCGGTGGCACTGGCGAATTCGGCGCTGCCCCGCCTCCTCCGCTCTGGCCCGTTGACTAATAATACTTATTGGCATCCAATTTATGTTTCAAATACCGTTGACAGTTGCGTGGCGCCCTGATTGAAAAATGACGGGGCTAGCCTCCGCATTTTAGATGGCGGAGGCGCGGCCCTTTGCCGGCCAAAACGTGGTGTCGTAGGTGGGGTAACCATTAAAGCACGTCAAGACGATGCGAAAGCGATGATAGCGAGTAAAACGCAGAGACGGCATTGAAAAACAGAAGTGAATCGATTACTGTCCATTGTCGTGTTCTCAGCGCTATTTTGTGTTTCAGAACTAGCTTTTACTCAACTTTTGGCGTTCTAGAGATTCTGGGACCACCTCCATCGTGTTTAGCGTGGTCGAAAACCCCGGGTGCGCACGAGAATGTCCTACTTTTGGAGAGATTTTAGGGTAGAACGTGCTGCTGAAGGCCTGAATGTCCTCCGCTGTCTTCCGTCTCTCACTCTTACATGCTCTCTCACAGTCCCCAGCTGCGATCCACTGATCGACTCTCTGAAGTAGTTCGGCCATTGTCTCGCGCGAAGCCAGGGGCCGCCGCTCCCGAGTCCGGGCTTGGGGCGACGGCTCATGAGCTCGGCGTGAAAGCATTTCACAATCGCTGTTCGGGGCGGAATTTTTCGGAACCCGCCCGGATTGTAAAGAAGTACCTCAATGGAATTGTCTCATTCAAGATTCGACTCGACCTCGAACCGCGCATCCTGGTACCCGATCCTGCGCACCAACAACTATCTCGGTAGGCATGCGGGATTGTGGACATTGATTGGCATATGATGGTGCAGACATCGCCCCGTACATCAACAACTTCACGCTGGGCACCTGTCCCGGCGGAAATCCGTGCGTATCTGGCACCGACTGTCCGGTATGCGTGTTCACTCCCAACCCGACCTTGTGTGTGTGGGGTTGCAGCGTCCGATCTTGACGGTGTTGCGTGAGACGCTCACGGATCCGTACTTTGCCTCCCCGAACTCGGTCGTGCTCATCATCACGCGATCCAGCGCCGAGGACTACCTCGAGCTGAACAACATCCTTCCACTGATGCAAGCAAGTCGTGCCCAGATCAACGTCTTGATGCCAAGTACGACGAGCCCTTGTGGACTTGGATGGTGAGCGGGCGGATATTGTTTTGCACTAACACGCCAAAACGCGACCGACAGGAACGTGCCCGAGGCGGAAGTGCTGAACATGCTGACGTCGTACTCGGACGGCAACGTCTTCCTGCTGAACCCGCTCGAGTTAGTGTGGAACTGGCTGCCCATCTACCTGCCCACTCTCTACAAGTCGTCCAGCATCGATCTGGGCTTCGCGCGGAACTGCCAGAGCACCGAGATCTACTTCACGGTCAACACCGGCGCTCAGGACGTGACAATCTACTTCTTCAGCCTGTCGGACGCCACGTTCACGCCCACGCTGTTCGATCCGGACGGCCAGCAAATCCCGTTGCCGCAGTCGCTGATCGTCAACTACCAGAGCTACCTGGGCGTGCTCAACCTCAGCGTACGTCCTCGTTCTCTCTGTCCCATATACGCACGCACGCGGCTCTCGCTCTGCAGAGTCTAGTGAACAAGTTTGGCATCTACCGACTGGTGACGCAGAGCAGCGACGCCACGGACTGCACTCTGAACGTGCGACAGCGCTCGACGCTCAAGATCTACACCGCCTTCACTCAGGTTCGTTCGTGTAGTTCGTTGGCTGGGCGAGTGTATGACGAGACGATCCACCTCCTTCTCGTTCGTGCAGACGACGGACGGGCTGGGCGGCGTGACGCAGGACGACGCGCACTTCGCTCCGCTGGCCGGCGACAACGTCCAGAACGTGGTGCTTCTGCACTCCGCCGATCCGCAAGTCCAAATCACGCACGTCGAGCTGATCGGTGTGCACGCTACCATGCCTCTTGTTTGCGTCCATTGCAACCTCCGCCCCCGTCGCAGGCTTCGACGGCATCTTCTTCACGTCGACGGTGTCTCTTCGCGAGCGCTGCACCTACGCCTTCATCACGGACCTCGCATTCAACTGCCGCTATCCGGTACGTCATGCCTTCCCGAGAAACAAGTCCCTCTTCCTCCTCATTCGCAGCGCTTCGAAATGGCCGTGTTCGGATTCGACGCGAACGGGTACGGGTTCCGTCGTATATACGCGGTGCAGTGCGCCGAGACTCGCCCCATCAACCAGATCCGTAAGTGTCATCATACGATATTGACTGACTGATACGCCGCCGATGTAGCGCCTATCGCAAACTGTAACTTCTCGGCGCAATCCGTGGACTTTGTCGTGGCCTTCGACACGTCGTCCCTCGTAGGCGAGAACTACTTCAACGCGGTGATCATATTCTGTGACGGTAAAGGAACAAAAGTGATGACAGATGACGTCATGGGGCGTACGAACCTTCACCAACTACAACTATCCCCAATGTTTCTCAAAGTTCCGAAACCGCTATGATTGTTCGCAGTTAACACGACTCTGCCCACGATCTACTCCCGGATGGGCGGCATCACCGTGTCGAACGTGTCGACGATGAGCTGGTCGCTGCACGCGTCTCGGAAGGATAACATCGGTGTACTGTTCGGCCAGATGACGTACGACGCCAGTGTGGGCCAGAATCTGCGCGCCGCCGCCGACAATATCAACGCCAATTACACGTCGGCCATGTGGAGCTACCGCAATCAGACCGGTACGAAGCACATGATCGTCTACGTGACGGCCTCCGACATGTAGGGCATTCCCTCTTTGTACTATCATCGCCATCACCGATTCAGACAAACGGGCGGCGATGCGCTGAACGCGTTCAACGCGCTGCGCGACTCGAACACTTACGGAATGGTGGTGATCACGCTCGGCATGCAGAACGTGCCGGACTATCTCTACGAACTGTCGCAGGGCGGTAACTGCCTCTATCGCACCAACTCCCTGGACGACTTCACATATAACGCCTCGGACTTTGTGCTCGGCCACTCCTGCCTGTACATATTCAGCGGCTCTCGCTTTTACAGCACTCCACGTTCAGGCCTCGCGGACCGTGCTTCACGCTCACATAGACTCGGCTGCTTCCTTCGTCTTCTGCAAGCGGAAACCTTCTCACTGTCAATAGACACCAAACTGACTAGATGCCACTCGCACACGGCAGATGAATGACGAAGCATGAGAGGGCGGGCGGCGGCGCGCGAGGGTAGCAGCATCGGACAAGCACAACTTTACTGTCCGCGCACATCAAGTGCGCTACGGTGTGATGGCTCATGGAAGCTCAAACTTTGCAGACCGGAACCTGGATCTGCGTTTTATCAGGCTGCCATTCACTTAAGAATGGCACCTTTTGAGGTTTCTCTGCGTGTGCCCAGGCTTTTATTCTTGGATATGTTGTAGCGCACGTCGAGGTGTACCGGTGGTGGAAATTTCATCTCAAAAATCGCATGGAAAGGTCTTTAGAATGTCGTTGGGAAATTCTCACCACGCGCATCACACGAAAAGAACGATTTCGCGCTGCTTCTGTCGAAATAGATTAGATTTCGTCTGAGATTTCCCCTGTTTCGTCGATGGGCAACCTCTTCTACGCCCTCATGTCCTGTTTATCGACGAACAACTGTCATCTTCTTGTCGGACAATTACGCGTGCGCGATTACCTGGCAGTCGCGCCAGACCGCACCTTGATATCAAGCACGCACGACGCTCGACCAGCGTATGATGTTCGAACTAGTTGGCCCAGTGCAAAACGCATACGACGACTGGCAAAATTTGCGTTTTACTCGTAACTTTGCATAACAACGAAATCTTCAAAAACAGATCACAGACTCGTGATCAGGAGAGTCAACTACCCCTGGTTCAATGACAACATTGCCGGGAT
>JACMII010000381.1:0-20860 GCA_014805405.1 Bunonema sp. RGD898
GCCCCCTTCGCTCACTTCTAATGTCAGCTGAGCGGCGTGTCGAGGAACGTCGCTAATTTGCACACACCGCACCGCTCCATTCAACCTGCTGCGTCTGGCGGAAAAGACAAGAGGAGGGGGAGACAGAAGCAAGCGTGTCCACACCACTCGAAACCAGAAGCGCACACGTGCGCGTTCCGCTTCTCCCCTCCTCTCGACGACGAGACAGGACGGACGCACCTCCTCATTCTAACGAGGGATTGGCGAGTGAGGGGAAGAGGGGGGGGGAGAGAAGGGAAGACGGAGCAAATCGATCCGAACCAGATTGCTACTCGCGACACTGCTCGGGACAGTGCTGCGCATTCCCGCCCATCGAACAACGGGCTGGAACAAAACCGGATCCCTTGAGGGGGAGAGAGAATGTAGTTCGGTGCGTGCCTCTCAGGAGAGACACGCTACTTCCTGGTAGACACTGACGTGGGAATGGGCGCACCAAATCGAGTGGAATGTGCATCTCAACACGGAAGTCTTTGTGGAATCCTTTCCCCGTGAACGAGCCATTAAGATTTATTTTTCCCGTGCTGAGGTAGAAGTGTTGAGTTTCGCTTGGTCACTTCATTTGCATGAGCGTGAATTGCATGCCAGTGTCTTGCACTTTGATAGTCGTGCTGTTCGATCGAGTGGAGAGTCGCCCCGCTTCGTCATCCACTCCGCTCTCATCGTCGGCATCATGTTTGGACACTTTACAGGTTAGTGCACTCTCCAAAGCCCGTCTAGTCTCATTGCAGCAGCAGTCATTCCGGCGTTGCTCGCAACGCTGCCTCTCGCCGTTGCGTTTCTATCGAGTTGCTGCGACAAGACAAGCGTGGATCACACTATCAACAAGGAAGAACCCTTTACTAGGCAAAAAACCGAAGGGAGTGTCTCTTAAGGGAGAGCAACCAAGGGTTGACTAGCAATGTGTTAAGTCACATTGGGGAGGGGGGGGGGTGCTGACGTACGTCGCTCCACGACAAAGATGACGACGACAGCTGCGAAAGGACATACGAAAGCAGGGCATTGTTATGGGAGTTGTGGTGAAACACGACGACTGGATGAGCAAGAAGCGATCACTCAGATGACGACGACGCCACGTTCGACTCGGCACTTGTGGCCTGAATCAGTAATGGCATTGCATTGTGAAAGGAAGTATAGAAACCTGATGAGAACGAGAAACCGGAGTACCAGGCAGCAGATTCTTGTCCAATTCCTCGATCATGCGCATGATCTTCTCGTACTCGTCCGCATAGTGCTGAAAGAAGATTCCACCAAGAAATATATAAAGACGGGCCTGATAGTGGACAGTCTCGCATCTTTCCGAATCGGGCGCGTCTCGACCATCTCGAACATGTGCTTGAAGGTGGCCGTCGCGTTCGCGTTCCGCCAATCCACCGCATCCATCTCGATCAGGAACGAAAAGATGACCACCAGTGTGAGCACGAGACTGGCCCGTCGCGGGAATGTTCGGTACATCGATCATCACACTGAATTCGACGAATTTCAAAGGGGGAAAACAAAGAGGCAAAGTTCGTTGAGCACCAACCACAAGAAGCAGAAACTCACATCTTGAAGTGGAGGCCGATGATGAGGGCACCGAACAGAGCGCTGAGCAGAACGACGGTAGAAATGAGCCACCAACGGAACTGAAGATAAAAATATTAAAATGCAAGGATGTGCTGCTACTTTCTGTACCTTCGACTCGCGCGCCTCCATTTCGGCCCACAACTCACCGATAGCGTCGATCAACTCGTTCCGAATACTCTCGACATTCTCGCCTTGCCGTCCTGCTTGATTTGCCAGTTCGTCCACGTTGCGTACCTGAAAACACTTCCATTGACAATAGCACGTAGCATGAGACTAGAAATAGTAAGCCTAACCAGATGCTCCATCTCTTCATCTTCCATTTCCTCAGCAACATAGCCGCACTGAATTTCAAACCCCTGTGAGTAATAGAAAAATTCGGGGCCGCGCGGCGACATCGTAAAACTCTTACTGCGACTGACTGCCGCAAAAAGCAACGCAAGACTACTCAATCGCAGCACAAGCAACCATGGGGAAAGTATTGCTCAAAACACTACCACTGCATTCAGGAATCAGATTCCTTGGCGACGAATGTTGTCTCCCATGGTAGGCCTAAAATCGCTGTCTTCTCGCTCGAACGCGCAGACAAGCAAGTCGCTTTCGACAGCCTTGAAAATATAGTAATTTTATCTTTTCCGTGTCGTTCGCTCAGAGTGCTGCCGCCACAATTCTCGGTCTTTACGATCCTCGAGTTTATTCTCTCAACTTGCGTGTGTACTCATTGGAAAGTCTCGGTTAGAGGGTGTATGCCGTGGTAACAAGGGTTGCTATATATTCCCGCACTACTAGTCGTTGTCGCTCTCTGTTGAGTCTTTGTCTCGCATCAGAGGCGTCAAGCTCTTGCTGCAGTTTCACGACGAGCTCCGCCCGCAGTTTGTTGTTAGATAGTAGATCGAGAAGTGCGATGCGAGCAGCTTTCCGCTCAAAGTTCGCCAGCTTCTGTGCCTCCTGCTCCAGGTCCTCATCAATGTTGACCTGCAGTTGTTCCAACCGCGCGCGCAAGCGTCCGAAACACTTGTACGTGAGCGCGCACGAGCACTCGCAACACTTGTACGCGAGCGCGTAGAGGGCCAGCACGCCAAGAGACGCTAGCGAGACGGTCAGGTCGTCGGAGACCCTACCAATTCACGACATTCCATTTGCTTGTTTCCAAAAGACGGAGATCGGATAGCTGTCGAAAGGTCGAATTTTTCGAATCAAAATCTCACGCACTTAACATTCCGTACGAAGCGATACGATATTATCTTGGGATTTATACGAAGGCATCTTTGAATGGAAATATCCAGTTCGAAAGGGCCGCTACGAGTTCTTGTGCAAGGACAGTGCGAATGAAAGACGCAGACAGAATGGCTCTGCATACGGTCTCTATAGAGAGCTCCAATGAGGCTCAAACCATACATGGCTTTAGAAGCCGAGTGCTTTCGAAAGAAAAAACAATCCCACTCTACCACTGCACGAAGAAGGCGACGGAGAGGAGAAAGAAGGGCACTTGTCTCGTGCGGTACTGGCGAAACTGTTTAAATCCCGCATAAACGTTCTCGGCGCGAGTGTAGCGCGACTTGCGCGCTTCGTCGTAGATTGCAGACAGAACAGCTGTCAGAAGGCAGACGATCACGAACTGCACGATCAGCACGTAGCAGAAGGTCAGACTGTACGTGACGAACACGTAGAAGCCGCACAGATAGTTCGGCTTTGAATTCGGCTCTGAAGGAAAGACAAACTGCTTGAAACCCCCGTCGTTCCAACATCCGTATAGCTGCTTTCCATTGAGGCTGTCAGAATCTGGCTAAACGTGAAATTAATTATCGCCATGAAGGGGAGGGAAAATTTACATTGCCGAACATTTCGAACGTGCCCTCAGAGACAAGGTAGTAGGCCATAGACAGGAAGTTTAAAAATCCGCTTTGATAATCGGTCCGATCAGCTTTGAACGAGCCGATGAGCGACGAGAAGTTGAACCAGAAGAGGAGGATGATGAACGAGAAGAAGAGTAGTTCTTTGGCCTGACTGCCGCAATTGAAAGGACAGCTATGAGAACGTTCGTACCATCTTTCGAATCATGTACACTTTCGGCCCGAGGTGCGTAGACGCGTAGAGGGTGCGCGAGAGACGGACTGTGAAGATGCAAAAGTGGAGGATCATGCACATCTATTGCCATTAGAATAGCACAAACGCTTGCAAAGCCACCTCAAATAAAATGACGTCGATGGGGTTGGCTCCGACTTCTTTGGCGATTTTGTTCAACGTTGGCAGAGATGTTTCCTCGAACGTTGGCAGAGATGTTCCCTCGGACGTTGGTAGAGATGTTCCCACGAACGTGCGCGATTTTAGCAGTCGAAGTTTCTACCACTTCATTGATCAGTCAATCGACGATCGACTAATACCTCAAGGTATTCCGCTACTTTCGCCTCCTGGTAGAACGCAATTTGCAGAGATGTGAGGATGCACATCAAGATGGCGAGTTTCGGCGGATTCATGTCTTTCAGCATGTTGTACACGTTTTTCAACATGTTGCAAACTCTTTTCGCGAGAGACTCAAGCAATCGATCTCTTTTGTGTCACTAGCAGACAAAAATCTAAACCAGGAGCTGAGAGTCAGGTGGAAGGGGTAATTGAGCTCGCCGATTTCGAGAATATCTAGTTGTTTTTGGTGAAAATCGTGCAATATGCCTATTTGTGCAAAGCGCGGCCCAGATATTAGGAATCAGCGGATCCGATTACCCCTTCCATCTGACTCTCAGCTCCTGGTTCAGATTTTTGTCTGCTAGTGACACAAGGGGGACCGACTGTTTGAGGCCCTCGCGGAAAGCATTTGAACGAGTAGCAGGGTCCGTGTTGCCGCAGAAAAAACTGAACCTTTCGCTTCTCAACGCAAAATTGTGGAACTTTACGCCAGCCAAGAGATCGTCTGTTGCGAAGACTGCCTGCGCGATTAAAGCCATCTTTAGAAGTTGGCTATCGTCGTACAGTAGAACTCGGATATAGAGCATGACAAAAGCTGCGTACGCGACCTATCGGCAGGATGTATTTCTGTGTAGAAATAAAGACAATACGCTATAGAAGAAGTAGAGAAATGCGTAGGACGTAAAGTAGCGCCAGATCCGACGCCACACAACACCCCACCAGTCTCCTCGCGAGGGTTGGAAGCAGCCGAGATGTCTCTCGATTTTGAAACGGTCATCCTCCAGTCGAATGTGTCCGAGAAAGCCGAAACACGAGAAAAACACCCAAAACGAATGCACCACGAACGACAACGAAAACAGCTGTCCGCGATAGTCGAATTGGCTCGTCCAACAGCGTTTCACGGCGGCGCGCATACTCGGCTGGTCGAAGACGCGCTACAATTACAAGCGTGCAAATATAAGGGGAAACCTCAATGGAGGAGACCTTAGCCTTGGCATAGTAGGCAATCTCCAACGTGCTGGGCTCGTCCTTGACGACCAGTCGCCACGCTTGTGCCGATTTCCGTAGATATTTGTCGTAGTCGGTGGAGGGGTGTCTCATATTGAGTTCGAACTGTTCGCAGCGTGAAATCAGGCGGCATGCAAGGCGTTCGAGCGCTCTAGAAAGAGAGCCCGCCTTTTAATTGAGTCTAATTTTCTCTTTCCAAGACTCAACATTAGTCGGAATTGCGCGTTTTGCATGTCGAAAAAGACCTCTTCCACTTGTTGCATAATGCTCGAAACGAATTGGGAAAGACGGAAAAAAGAGTCGTGCCTTTTGCGGGCGTGCAGCCTTAGCACTAGATAGACGGGCCAGTGCGGTCTCCCGATGAACAGACTACCTTCCTCGGGTTCGTTCTGGAACCGGTGGAGAGCCTCGATCAAGAGCAACAACGCGCGGACGGGTCTCCTTGCATAGGCGAGCATGGCCAGGACGGGCTGCAAGTCGCGTTCCACACACTCGTAGACGATCCTGTCCTTTTCCGCGGTTGCCCAATCGTCCTCCAAACTCTTCGATGTCGGCAACCGGACATGGCGCAAAATCACGACGCACTGCAGGAGTCGGACCAGTTCTGTCTTTTCCGCCGAAACGGCGCCTCCCGCAAAGGCATAGTTATCTTTGTTGGCGAAAAGGTTGTCGAAAAAGTCGTGGTTGGGATGGATATGCTCGGCGAACCGGAGCCCGATGAGAACATGGAATAGCAGCCAATCCAAGGGGCCCGTCAAAGGCTCAGGCTGGTCGGCCAGCAAGCCGGAGAGATATTCGCGTTCCTCATCACTCAGGGAATTGTGCCAAAACTCATCGTCGGCGCCCAGGTCATCGTCGTCCTCTTGGAAGTTGCGCCGGATTCGTTGGTCGTTGCGGCGTTGGACGATCTCTACCAGGGCAAGGTCCGTGGGGGCATAGTCTTTTCGTAGTCGCCATTCGAATCTGTCGTCGTGATAGCACTCCATCGTTTTCCCATCAGACATCTTCCTGAGCTTCAGGGAATTGAAGAAGCAGTAGGCCGAATGCACATGACGCGCCTTCCTGAGCACTTTACTTCGATCTGCAGACGCTATAGCAATGAGACTGTCGCAAAGGGTTGACGAAATTTTCGGAACAGTAGTGGCCGGTTTGTTGGCCAGTAGCCAGTTGGCTAGTTGTCGAATCTGTTCATCCATCATCACTAGTGAGGCGCCACTAGAGTGCAACACACTTGCATGCACAAACCAAATAAGGGCAGCTGATAAGACAAGATAAGATGAGATAGAACCAATAGTGTGGTTGTGCTACAGCTTGGCTTCAATTCGACCATACACTTATGTTTTTCGATGTTTAATTTTCCCTTGACGTCAGAATATTGAATTCTTCCGAAAACGATGGTGCTGATACGGAAGAAGTAGTACCTACGACCCAAGTTTCATACGATTTGGTTAATGCACTGCAAAGTTACAAGCTATTAATTTCCGGATCGCGTTTGCACAAATTGGCTGATTGCACGATTTTCACCAAAAATAAACCAGATGTTCGGAATCAGCGTGTCCGATTACCCCTGCCGCACGCTTTTCGGTCCCTGAAGCAGATTTTTGTCTGCCAGTGGCAAGACTCTTCGAGTCTCCCGCGGGAAGCGTTTTATTTGTTCGCAAATAGCATGCCGTGGAACGTCATCCACATCCGTTGATTCGCCATCACTCGACTTCGAACCGGAGGGCATTTCCCAAACTTCCATTCATCGAACACATCATCGAATTCGACGATAACTCACCCTTTAACTTGAAGCGAATACTTTTACATGCATTGCCTATGCTGCACACTTCTCTTTATTATAATTTGCATGACTGTATCTGGCATACCCATGTGTGTGTTTCATCAATATGATGGCATGTACTACATGTTTCCTTTTGACTCTACTATTTGATGTAGTGGGAGCTCATGATTTCTCCACGAGGTGGCGTTCCACGCGAAAAGCCTATGTGTCTGTCTTCTCCATATGCTTGACAGTAGACGTTTCGGACGTTGCCACTCAGATCGAATAGTTTCCCCTAAACCCAAGTGCATTGCTAACGCTTCAACTGAGTAGCACAAAACCTCGAAGCGATTTTCGTCCCTGAATATGTTTTTCGCATCCTCGAAGCGATTTTTGCCCTTGAATATGTCTTCTGCACGTTCGTTGAAGTACTGCTCAAATGTCGTGGCGTTTTTGCCCCAATTGTTCTCGTGCTTCGGATGGTGGTACGCCGTCGACAAATCACGGTTCCACTCGTGATTGTAAGGCAGCTTCATTGTCCGTATCTAAACGTCAAGGTATCTCGGAATCTGCGTGCGCTTGAAGTGTGAAACACATTTTCGAGAGACTCAAAGAAACTTCGATACTAGTGGCAAATTGATCTCCGAGAATTTACACTCCACGTTTCAAGTCTCTAGTTCGTGTGTGTGTGTGCTGCTTAGCGGCGCTTAGTTACCCCGAAAGACTGCAAAGTACGCGCATTTTTTCTCTATAAAAATATCGATTTTCCCTGACTTCAGATTTGAAATCTACAGGGTCGATTATCTCTTATGCAACATTTCTCTCAGGACGGTTCCGATTTCCGACTTTCGAAATACAAACACCACAGCACTTTGAGTCTCTCAGAAAAGACGTTGTAAATAGCTAATATTTTAGTTATTTTTACCTTTCTCATTTGGTCCACAATTTCCTGCGCCGACTTTTTCAGCTTGACGAATTCAATCATGGCCGCTACATCGCTGGGACGATTCACAAATGACTCGAGCCTTAAGTCGGTGCACAGTTTAAGCGCTTCCCGAATTTGGCTTGGATTCGACTCCACCACGACACGATTCAGTCGATCACACTCGCTGACGTCCGTGTTTGCAATCACGATTTTTTTAATCCTCGCAGATGTGGCGTCACTGCTGGATTCCAAGTATTGTTGAATCAGAGTGACCACCTGAAGACTCACATTGTTTATATGACAATCCATATCTCATTAGACATAATAGACATAGACATCGGCGTTTTTAAAAGGAGACACAGAATGCAGGGTGGTAAATTAACGTGGAAGACAGTACACGGCGTGTGTTGAATTCGTAATGAAGTCGCTCGTACGATCCCCCGGTGAAGGTCTTCGTGCTTTCGACGTACTTTTGATGCTTTTCGACAGCTTTTTCGAATTCTTTCAGCGCCACATCACCGCCCACTGTTTCACGATCGCTGTTGTCTTTTCCTGCAACGTGAATATTATCGCTATGCGATTGCCCTGCGATTTTTCTTACCATTTTTGAAGTAGTGTTTCTTTGCTACCGATTTAGGGTTAAAGCTATTGGCGCGCGCATCATTGTACATGCGCAAGCGCCGAGCGGCCTCTGCCTTTTCGCATCGCCGCTGCTCGTCGGCTGAAACGGTCCCACCCGCCACCTTGTTTCGTAGTGATGGTAGTGTCTCGTCTTCGTGCAAAAACTGACGCTCAAATTCGTTCCCCCGTGCGTTGTACGTTTCGACGTCTTTGTAGTTGTGCGCGGTCGCGAAGAAGAGCTCCCGCCGGTAGTGTGCACACGCCTCCATGTTTGCTATCAGCGCGTTCACCTGGGGTTTTCGAAACGATAATCGGCATAAAAAGCGCGTTGAGCTGCACCTGAGTGCCCTCGCGCACGTCAGCCGGCATACACTTAACGGAGGCCCAGAGCTTCGCCAGCTTGAGGTCCTTCTCGTACGTCACCAGCTTGCTCTTGTGCGCTGCCAGCTCGCTCTCGTACTTCTCGGCGTTCATCTCTTGCCTTCTACTCTCGAGGTCGTTCACCGCCTCCTCGGAGTCTTTCACCGCCCTCTCGTAGTCCGCCACTTTTCCGGGCGGCTGCTCGCCGTAGCAGTCGCTGATCACCTTTTCGACGGCGGCCGTCCATTTTTCTCTGCCTGCAAAATTGGCGTATCGTAAGTTTTGCGCGCTCCCAGTAACCACCCGTGGAGAGGACCTCTTTGGTGGAGGCCCAGAGCTTTGCCAGCTTGAGGTCCTTCTCGCGCGTCGCCAGCTCGCTCTTGTACCCCTCGGCGTCCATATTTCCCTCCTTACTCTTGAAGTCTTCCACCGCCTTCTCGTAGTCCTTCACTTTTCCAGGCGGCCGCTCGTCGTAGCAGTCGCTGATCACCTTCTCGATGGCGGCCGTCCATTTTTCTCTGCCTGAAAAATTGGCGTATCGTAAGTCTTGCGCGCTTCCAGCAACCTCCCGTGGAGAGGGCCGTAAACATAGCTGCCTTTTGCGCGTTCTTTCCAATTGTGTTGTACAACTTGGGCGGTACACGGACAGCGCGATCGAACTCGATGCTGTCGGAATGGAATTCGAGGCTACAAGATGGACGAGTTGGCAATGCATTCACACTCCCAGTTCCTGGCGCTCACCGAGTCTCATATTTATGAGTGAGACTGAGAAACTCGTCGGGCTCATCAATCTTGTCCAGATTGAGAAGGATACGCCCTATCCCATTCGCGTCCTTTCCCATCATCAGCTCGGAGAATTTCCCCTTCGCTTCTTCCGTCTGCAAAAATTCTGTGGCACACTGTTGCTGTTTCTCTGTACGTTCTCACCCCGAAATTTGCCTAGGGCATCTTAGATTGCAAAAACATTTCTCAATCGTAATTTGCCGCCGGCCACCCTACCTCGAGAGATTTTTTCAATTTTTCCAATTTTTTCAATTCTTCCATGATCTTCATATGCTCGGATGGACGGACGCACGCCAACGAGGTCGTACCCAAGTCGTTCCCTAAATGGGTCCTCCAAAAGATATGAGGTGCTCCAATTTGACTAGCATCATGGGATACTGCTGTCGTGCTCAAATTAAAATCCCTAAATTGACTGGAAATGCAACTCTGCTCGGTTTTCTCGAACTACTTTTCCGCAAACGAATCCTTTTCTCATCAGAAAACGCAGAGGTAATACAAGTGTAAAAACTTACGTCTTCCACTCCGCTCAATCGAAAGCTATTGGTTTGTGTGTTATATGCCACAATAAGGCTTAGCCTTTCGATCGCAATGGAAAATAGTGGCAGAGGCGCGGGTTTTTCACTCGCTCTATTCCTATTTTACCTGACGACTGGTCGGGGTTAGTCGCAAGGCCCTCGATTTTGTCCAGTTCCTCCGACATGTCTGTCAGCGGTCTTTCTGATTGTCACCTTCTCCTCCACTCTGTCAGATCAACAACGATATGTGTGACTCCGCATGAACACGAGCAGTTACACCCAGGATTAGTCGAATGCATAGAATGAGATTTATTTCGTGGCGTGTCAATTTTGGAGATCAAGCTCAGAAGAGCAGACACAGAAAGAGGGATGAACCGGATACACGCACGCGTCTTCTTCTCGTTAGTCGTCGCCCATCTCGACAGCTTCTTCCTGCTTCCACCAAATGTGTTCGTCGGGCACTCCTGGCGGGAATTTGTCCGGGTATTCGGTCTCGCACTCGGGATGGCGTGCGTGCTCGGCAACCTTGTTGACGAGCTGTCTGTGAACATCGCTCAGCATTCGAGTCGCTTTCTCGGCGTCTCCCGCCGAGAGGGAGGGGCGTATGGAGGGCAGCACACTCTCCTCGAGATAGACAGTCGCCGAGAGATAGGCGCGCGAGTCGTCGAAACAGTCCGCGTACATTATGCTCAGAGAGTGGCGCGTGAGCTGCGACAGGTGGCGCACCCCAGGCAGGAACTGGTGGAGAGCATGCTCGTCGTGCCGCTGTTCATCCGAAGGAAAGAGCACGCTCGACTCGACTCCCTCGCACAGACAGCGGTAGGAGGCGCGCAGAAAGTCGCGGAAGAGCGTCGAATGCCACTCGCCCGCTGCCTCCTCGATGGGGCGTGCCAGACGCGCAAGCGCCCTCAGAAACTCGTCCTAAATTTCACGGTGCATTCATGAAAAATACACTGCCGTACCCTGATTCTGCTCACGGGGAGGTCGGTTGTGGAGTCTGGGCTTGGTCCTAGGTCTCCGACGCACACCGTCGCTTCGGCCCTCGCCTTGGCGGTGTCCTCATTGTCGCGGGCACTTTCTGTTTGAATTCTGCCATTTTTAAACTCATTTCGTATTACCGTTCGGATGCGTCGACGACGCGCCGGCCTTACTTTTGACGTTCGAGTCAGTACCGTCGTTGGTCTCTGCGTGCGGCCCGACCTCTATTTCTTTTGCCGACTCGGATAGTTGTTCCGCCTGAACGGTTGTATTTCTAAAATTGTAAATTTCGATCTAACCAACCGTCATCTTCTCCAACTCATTGTCGAGCTCACTCGACGTGGGGCGCTTCTTCTGCTCGAATGCTGTCATCCGACTGATGAGTTTGTTCATCTTTCCATCCAGTTTATCCATCACATCGGGCCGTCCACCCAACCTAAGACTCCAAAAGACGTCGAATCGTTCCATATCCGTCCCAAATGGTTGTACAATCTCCAGGAAGACGAGACCCAGTGAGAAGATATCCGTACTATTCATGTAATTGCCGGACGGCTGAACGCAAACACCTCTTTCGATGGTTGCACTATTTCCGCAATTACCTGCTCGGGAGACATGTAACTGAGAGTTCCTACGATGGAAAGGATTTTGCTGACACCTCCGCTGACTCCGGAAGATGATGACGGAGCTACATCAATGGCCAGTCCGAAGTCGCCAATCTTGAGAACTGGCGCGACTCCATATCGCGACGATTCGAAGAAGATGTTTTGCGGCTATAAGATGCACGGAGTTATGTGTCAAATGCTGTGTGTCCTCTCACCTTGATATCCCTATGTATCAGACCCTTGTCGTGAATATACTTGACGGCCGAGGCCAGCTGGCGGAACCAACCAAGCGTCTGCTTGGTGGGTCTTTGTTCCGGGAGTTGGTTCTGTCCAAGCCATTCGTGCAGGGTCGGCCCACTGCACCATTCCATCCGAATGTAGAGACAGGGCTGATTGTGGTTCATCCGCGGAAGCTTCTCGCCGGGTGGCGGTTTCTCCATCCATGCATCGTAATATCGTACAATGTGTGGATGATCGAGTTTAGCCAAGAAGTGCACTTCTCGCAGCACTTTGTTGCGCGACTGTTCCGTGTCGGTCATATCGACCGCATCGACCGGACCGACTTGCTTGATGGCGTACCATCTTTTGTCTATCTTGTGCTGAGCTTTGAAGACAACACTAAATGCTCCATGTCCAATCTCGGTCCGCGTCGTATATTCGCAGAGTTTCTTGCTTTCGGAGGGCGCAGATTCGGTCGTGTTGGCCGAGCCTGACTGGGTAGCCCGCGCCTGCAGCAGGCGTTCAATCAGATGCATTCATGAAGAATACGCTGCAACACCTCGCTCTGCAGCTTGCACTGGTGCTTGAGCATGCCGGCGCCACAGCGGCAGAAGAAGCTGTCATAGCGCACAAGATGAACGGTGTGTCCGGTGTGGCACGTCCGGATGCAATTCAGGCAGATCGCGTTCTTTTTCGTCGTGTTACACGTATCGCAACTGCAATTATGCTGTGTCGAACTGTACGAGTCGAGGCTCCCGTTGTCTGCTGCTCAACGCCGGCTCTCATGGATTTCGAGTGAAGTCATTACAAACAAAATCTATCGACTCGTAGGGTCCGTTAAGGCGGAGTTCAGAGTCAGTTTTGAAAAAGTATGCGCTCCATCAAACGGAGACGACCTCGTGAATCGGTCGACACTGCTACAGATCGTCTGATATGTAGGTAACAAAGGACCAGAGCTTCGACCTTTATCTAGAGGTGACTTTTGTCCAATGTTTGAAGTCGCTAAATTCTTCAAATTTGGAGGATCGACCAATGTCTAAACGGACTATGAATCTGTACCAGTAGAAGCCGTGAATGGCGGACGATGTACGGGACGTGATCTCGAAGAGACAGCCTCCCTTGGCGATCGTCTTCTCCACTAGGTCGTCGTTGTCGTAGATCTTGTTGTCGCGCAGCGTCGGTCGCACACCGGTCACCAGGAAGAGACCTCCGAAGCGGTTATGGAAGATGGCGTTCGACTCGAGCGTCGCCATCGCGCCTCTTCCGATCTCTATGCCGGCAGCGCGGCCTGCAGTTTGCGCGATACGGACACCGAAGCATCTTGCACTTCGCCACCTTCGTAAATGCGATTCCTTCTGAGCGTCGGGTTTGACTCGGACTCGATGATCACGCCGGCCTGCGTATTACGGTAGATGTCGTTATCCTCGAGGACGCCGCGCCCTTTGTTAGAGATGTAGACGCCTTCGACTCGTCCGTCATAAATCTTGTTGCGTTTCAGCGTTGGATTGCCATCGGTATCGATCCTGACTCCGGCCATGGCGTTGTCGAAGATCTCGTTCTCCTCAAGGACGCCGCGCCCTTTGTGGGAGATGAGGACGCCCACTTTGCGCTCGTTATAAATCTTGTTGCGTATCATCATCGGATTGCCATCGGTCTGGATCTCGACTCCGGCCATGGCGTTATCGAAGATCTCGTTATCCTCCAGCATGCCCTGCCCGTTGTTGCGGACGAGAACGCCACCTTCTTCATTGCCCCACATCTTGTTGTGCGTGATCTTCGGATCTGAGCGCGACTCGATTCGTATGCCGACAGACGCATTCGAATAAATTCGGTTCTCCATGAACTGGCCTCGTCCCTGAATCATTCATCGTCTCAGCGTTTTACTCGATCCTTCGTTGTCTACCTCATTGTGCACATAAACACCATATTTCCGCCCGTGATGTACTTCGCAGCGCGTCACCGTTGGATTTGCGGTGTCTTCCACCTCGATTCCAGAGAGTCGGTTGTTGTGGATGTTGCAGCTCTCAAAGTAACCCATGCCGTGGTCGAATGTGAAGATGCCAGCTCCACGGCCGTCATAAATATGGCACCGTCGGAAGAAAGGATTCGCGCAGTTATTCACCCGGATGCCTGATAGTTTTTGTCAATGAGTTTCGATTAAAGATGCGTAAGATACCGGCCAGGTCGTTGCGCGCAATCTCGCAGTCCTCGAATTGGCCCTGTGCCGCATCCATCACGTAGATGCCCCCACTTTCACAGTCACACACGACGCAGTGTCGTATCTGCATATGCATGCATGCGCTTCATCGACAATCAATCAACAAGATCAAACCTTGGGATTCGCAGCACTCCCATTCACACAAACCGCTGCTCCGGTAGCTGCCGACGAGTGAATGGCGCAGTGTTCAACCAGAGCGGTCGAATCGTCACAGATCTGCATTCGCACGATCTCTTATTCACTTGAAAATCGAGTTTCACTTAGTGTCCTCACTGTGGAGATGGAGAACATGCACTCTGCGAACGATAAAGTGAACGAAACCAAAACAATACTTTCGACTATTAAACTTGCTCCTGAACCTGTTCTATGACTTGGAAAAGGTTTTGTAATGTTTTGTAATTTTATTAAACTATATTTAAAGTACGGAGATGAAAAATTGAGCATAATATGCAGAGTACACGCCTCCCGGCGGGGCACCGAGTGAATCCCGTGCGAGAATGCATCTAACCTGAAGAGCGCAGAAACGCACGTGCGTGGGTAGATATTCATCGGCAATCGCTGCTGCCACAGCTCCAGAGTTAGGCGCAACTCTTAACAACATGTGCTTCAAAACTGTCAAAACGCATCACGCACCGAACAGTCATCCATCCTAAATAGGCGCCTTGACTGCCTTCCGCCAAAATTACGGTCGTAGCATGCCGTCCTTCGATTGTGACCTGCGACGCAATGTCGGGACCAGCGCCTGATATGAGTTTAATCATTTGTTTGATGCAATCAGTAGTCCCACTAGCTCCGATGATCTGAATGTCCGAGTTGATCATCACCGTGGTCTCGAGAATGTAGAGGCCGGTGTGAAGGAAGATCAGCTTCTCAGCATTCTCGCCGCGCGCCTCAACCAGCTGGAGGGCCTGTAAATTGGCGTAATACTACTGAATTACTCTGGCATCACCTGCTCCAGTCGATCGCACTGCGTGAGGCGTAGTCCGTCGGCACCGAAACCGGAATACAAGGAAGCGTATCCCGGTCGAACGTGGATGCCGTCTTTCTGCAAGGCTTGTGCGTTTCTCTAATGTCTTGATAACGAAGAAATGTCGGTAATGATCGAGCACTGACCAGTTGCTTGAAGCTCTCCTTCCAAGGATTGACGACGATGGACTCGTCGGATCGAGGTTGTGGCCAGTCGTGTGATTCGCGGAACTCGAACTGGGCGTGGCCGACGTGCAGCAGGGGGAGCGAGTACTCGAAGACTTCCTGATAGAGTGACTTCCACAAGATCTGGTGGTTTGCGATAGCCCGAAACTCGCGCGACACCAGGGCGCATTGCGCGAGATCGCCCTCGTAGAGATAGCCGAAGATCTGACAGTCATCACTGTTGAATGAGACTTGCGGAAAGAGTAACCTTGAGCGCGAGCTTGAGTGACAACGGCTTTGTGAAGTTGATCCCCTCGAGGACACCATCATCAACCGACAATCCGTCAATATTGGGATGCTCGGACGACGTGCCGGCCTCACTTTTGACGTTCGAGTCAGTACCGTCGTTGGTCTCTGCGTGCAGCCCGACCCCTATTCCTTTTGTCAACTCGGGTGGACGTTTCACCTGAACGACTATGTTTCTAAAATTTTAACTTTCGGTTTAGCTAACCGTCTTCTTCGACTCCTCGCGTGACGACACGCTGTCGGCTGAAATCTTGGACTGATGACGTAGATCTGCATTGACGTTCGTCTCGTCTCTGAAGTAGCAAGATTAGCGTTTTCTTGTTGGACAACGGCGTACCGAAGAATGGTTATTGTTGTTGCCTTGCAAGGTCGGAGATTCATGTCGTCAACGTCGCCGGAAAACGTATCCTGAGATTTTAAAATTCTTTCGAAGTAAGAATGCTAAACAGCCAGTTCGTTGAAGTAGTCCAGTCCACGGCCGAGCATTACCCTCCAGCCATTGTCAAAATCAATTTTTCGATCATGAAAATCCTTGTATTCAAAATGGAGCCTGTCTCCAAGCGTGCGTTTTATCTGAAATATTTCGACTTTTGTAAATAAACGAAAAGAAAACCTTTTGCTCGATTTTCGCCTCATATTGCCGACCCTCATCCGCTGTAATTAGCGTAATTCGCTTCAAATTTTTACACTTCCGGTCCAGAAGTTTGCAGAATCGGAAAAAGTTCTGGATCTGCAGTTTCTGACATGAAATATGTACTGGAAATCGAAAACCTGGAAATCGGAACGAATGAAAGGGTCCTCGACGCAAGCCGATGTCAGCCTTTCGTCCAGGCAATTCTCGAAAATTCGATCATATCCGTAACCGATTTCGCCGTTCCGAATCGTGAACTTGCGACAAGCAGAGTAATGCAGATCTATATTGACGTTCGTCTCGCCTCTGAGAGCCTCTGTACAAGTTATACCAGTTGCAGTAGCGGAATCCATGTTTTCTTGCTGAACGTCGGGTCGGTCGGGAGGCAGCAATTGGCCCTTCACCCTGACGGGGTTCTACGCTCGACTCAGTGTTTGCTTCTCGCGGTAGTACTACCGACCTCTTGTCGCAGCAGCACTATGCAAACGAGATTTTTACCGATTCACCTAAACTCGATTGTGCGTTCGACAAATGAGAAGAAACAATTTTGAAGGGGAATGAACGATCTATCAATAGCTGGTTATTGAGTTCATAAAACAAGGAGCTGGATGGTAGATCCGGCAGAAGGCGCATACAAATAAGGAACTACACACAATTAGACACACGTGAGGTAGTGGGGAGGAATGTGCCCATGATCGGGCGGGAGGAGCTAGAGTGTTATCGTCATTGCAACACGACTACGAAATCTCGCCTGCGCGGAACTGATTCTGATCAATGTGTTATTTCATTGAGAAATTAAGAGCGAGGGCCGAGTCCGTCGTGTTATCTGTGCGGATCGAGTCATTCATGTGATGTTATGAACAGCGACGCGCAGTCTTAGGAACTCGACAACAAACTGACACGATTTGGACGAGTTGACAAGAATTCGCACATCTTCCCCAATGTTTTTCATTCGTGGGCTAGGAAACGAGGGCGCGTAGGACGAGAGAGAGCAAGCGTCGTGGGCACAGCTCGCTGTGGAACCGTTAAAATGTTGCAAGAGCGAAGCGTGGACCGAGTCAGTCGTGCATTATCTGTGCGAAGCGAGTCAGTGGTGTTATCAGCGATTAGCATGTCCAAACTGAGGCATTTCAACAACCGCAGTCGAGTTTGTGACCTAGCGCACAAATCGATAGTTTTCGACGTCGCCGAGGCCTGTGAAGACAGCATAATGCATTTTTCTTATCGCCAAGTCATGTTTTGCCATTTGTACCCAAAAAGCCCACTAGAAGGACATACGCCAAACATTATTCAAGTGGTCTGACGGAGTAAGCTTGTTCCACCGCTTGGGCTGCCCTGATGACGCTCTACTGAAGCTCGCTCGGAGAAAACTTCAGCTTCGAGTTTGTGTGAGATCTTGGGTCGGAAACATCTTCCGACATGAGAACGAATAAAACAGGCTTTTTCCTCCTCGTGAGGTTTTCTTGTATTCCAGTGGATACGTGGTGGGTAGCAGTGCTGTGCTTTAGTATTGGATGAAATGCGAGACAGTATGGTACAACTGCCAAAATCTGAATAGAATAGTTTTTTCCGAGTAACTCGACATGTTGGTGAGCAAATGTCAACGAAGTCTCTGCCTAGAACCAGATCTCGGTGAGCATGTCGTCTGCCCGCGGCACGTCCACTTTTTCTGCGTTTCGCGTCATAGGAATCGGGAAGTTTCTGGCAGTGGCGTCCTTCACGCGTCCATCGTCGATAATCGTAGCCCGGCCCTTGATAGTCTTGCAGATGTTGCGCAGATTGTTGCCCAAGTGCGTGACGATCGCCTTCAGCTCTGCACTCGTTTTGGCCGTCTTCGCACTTTGGAGCGCGCCTCGAACGAGCTCGTCCACTTTCGGTCTGACGAGGCAGTCATTGCCATACGAAGAAAATGGAGTCTGCTCACCGATTCACGTCAAACTCCGGCTGCAGTTGACCGACTCCCCGGAGCAGCTGGCTGGTCTAAGATCTTCCACTCCTTTTTTCACGACTTATCAATACCAGTCCACGGATACAAAGCTTCGCAACGAGTCGTCGCGCCTGCTCCAGACATGCGCCAAGGGGTCGGCTCTCTGGCAAGATTTCTTGATTTGGCTTAGGAATTCCCCTCACCCGCCTTCTGCACGTGCTCGGTCACCATCAGTGCGAGATCCATCCAGAGTTCGACGATCACATCCGTCGTTTCGTATGCAGCCAGTGCGCGGAAATCAAGGATCTGCAGCAACTTGACGGCCGTCGTCGCGAGCAGCATGTGGAAGGCGGCCCTGAGGTGGAAGCGTGGCTCGTCCAACTCGCAGAGCTCCAGCACTTTGGCCCGGACGTTGGTGATAAGAATCCACGCTTGCGCCAGACATCTTCGATTGCCGAGCACGCTCGACGCCAGCTCCGTGATCATCGTATCCATCTCTTTGTTGAAGAGGTTGATCGCCTCCGTGGAATTGGAGCGAATCCTCGCCGCGCGGTGCCAATTCGTGGCAAGCCGGTCTTCCTTGTGCTAAACGACCAGCCTTTTCCATTAGTCCTCAGAGCAAGCACCTCCTCCAACATGAGCCGTCCTCTCTTCAAATACTTGCCGTATCCAGACGACGCCAGCGGCTGGCGACACGTCTCGCAGGTCGGATATTTCCTATCCGACAGCCACAATTCCATGTTCGGGATAAGACTCTGAAAACGGGTCGACTGACAAGGTGAGAAATCACAGCTCACCCGTCGAAGGTAGGATGTGTGAGTGCACGACTCGACGACCGCCATCCGATCGTCGAACTCCTCCAGCCGACGTTGCACATCGTCGTCCGGCTGACAGACCAGACACAGCGGCGGACAGGGCTCGGAGCAGGCGCCCAGACAGGGATGACCACAAGCGAGTCGTTTCGGGCATGGTTGCAAGCAGATGTCGACGTCGCACGCCTCGAAGCAGCTGCAATGCATTACTATCGTGCAGATCATACAGAGAAAAGTTCCTACAGTTTGGAGCAGCGTCGATGCGGACACCGATTGGTGCACGATCGGGTGCAGAGTTCGACCAGCGCTTGACACTCGACCTTCTTCGGTCCGCCGACCTGCTTCCCCCGTTCTTGATGCTCGCACGCGTAGAAGGACTTTTGCTTGCAGACGTCCTCTTGACACTTGTCGGGATGGCAAAACCGCGAGCAGCCGTGACCGCACCGTTTTCGCTCCTCGCATCGCCGATCGCAGCCTCCGTCCTTGGCCAATGTGGAAAAATCGGCGGTGTTCCGCAAAAGTTGCTGACGCCTGTGGTTCCTGCAGATGACCGGGAGTCCCTGCACGACCGATCCGACTTTCGTGACGTTGATCGACTCGAAGATCTTTTGCCACAGACGACCGTGCCGCGACTAACGAATTCGATCAACAAATTATCGATCATTTTTTAAAAGACCAATACCAGATAGTCCCGATTGCCGACCATGTAGAAGGCGTGCCGGGCGCGAGTCAGCGCGACGCAGATTCGGTTCTTCTCCTGAAAATCTCGTTATAGTTTCCAGGCGAGCGAAATGGTCTCACGGCCAGGAAGCCGATCGTGTGCGTGTCGTCGTCGCAAAACGATCGGACCAGCGTGAGCACAATGACGTCGTTCTCCTGGCCCTGGAAGTTGTCCACGTTCACGACGCGCACCCTGTTCTTGGTCTCGAAACGTTTCTCGAGCATGCCGCGCACGAGATGCGTCTGCGCCGAGTACGTCGACAGGATTGTGATCTGAACTCTGTCAGTTTGGTTGCATCGGAAATCGAGATGCAACCCTATCCCGCCGGTGCTGTCCCTGCTTGAGAAGGTAGTCGACCAGATTGACGACAAACTCAGCTTCGCCCTCGTTCCGGAACGACGTTCCTCCGTACGGTGGATACGACTGTTTCGAAGGAACATCGATGAACAGGAGTCGACCGGAGACGCCCATCACTTCGGGATAGTTTGATACCTCGGGTCCGTCTCGAATGTGCGGGTAGAAGTGAGGACGCACGATGGCTTCCGTGATGAGGGGATGCATTCGGCGTTGAGTGGCGAGCTGAAGATATGCTATTTTGGTCAGATGGAGGTATCGAGATGCCTGAGTGTAGGGATGACTGTTGTTGATGAGTCGTTCGAAAAGCGACACGTTCAGGTGGTAGGGACGGGAGGCGAGCTCGTTGCAGGCTGAAGAGCACGTCATTTAAACTCCAGTGAACTGAGCTGTACAGTTTGCTAAATTCTATGCAATAGTCAAACGCGCGTCAGTCAGTCGCACAACCGCAGAGACATGCATGGCCTGATCGGCACAGCAGCGAGCTAGTCAACTGAACAGAAACTCCCCGTACATGTTGACGGTCGCAGCTGCTGGTGGTCTCCGATGAGAATCAAGTGCTCCAGACTGGGATTGAGCGACGCGACAACGTGCGACTCGAGCACTTCTCCGGCCTCCTCGACAATGGCCACTTGGAATTTGATGGCGTGCAGACGGGTGCCCGAAGAAGCACCCGTGGTCGTGGCGCCAATGGCCAGTGCGCTGCTCTGCCTACCCTCATGGTCGTTCCAGCGAAGCTTTTTTCTGCAAAAAACACCTTAATTTGGGTAACAAACAGACGTGCAAACTCGATGATATACTCGTCCGTGCAGGAGCCGCCAACGCGGCAGATCAACGGTCCATCGTGTATGATTAGGCCCGCGTCTTGCATAGCCAATAACTGAAAAAATTCCGTGCGAGAAACTGACGACCACACCTTCTTGTGCAGCTTCTTGAGGAACTCGTCAATGGCAAAGTTCTTGTAGCAGACGATCAGCAACGGCGT
>JACMII010000382.1:6109-20845 GCA_014805405.1 Bunonema sp. RGD898
CTGCATACTCTCGCTCTTCATCTCCGCACAACAGTGTCTCGTTTGTCGAAAACCCAGAGTCATCTCTCTCTCTCTCTATCATCGTCATATTCCTCCGTTGAAAACGCCGACTGCCAGGTGGTGAACGGCAGAACTGCACAGGGCTTCGTGCAGCGGCCCGTCCACCTCCGGACGTCCATCCGCCAACGTCTCCAGAACGGCCGCAGCACGTGGCAGCCTCTTTGCCAGGGCTCGCGGCGGTGTCTCATTTTCATCGACCAATCGCCCCGCTGCCGCGAACATCTTCCCCACAACGGTGCTCATCGCTTCGAGCCCTCGCTCCGATCGGATTGCTCGTTCCAGTCGCGCCAGAAGTTCGGCCAGCCCCGACTCGGCCTAAACTGCCGTCGTTCAACGAAATCATCATCATTGCAGCATCACTATACGATAACTGTAACATCATTGGGCCTAACCTGCTTCGCGACGGTCGCCGGCACCACGAGTCGCGCAAACTCGTCCGTGTCGTGGTCCTCTTGCAGTTTCGCGTGCACGGAGCGCAGAATCTCCACGAACGGCTTGGTTTCGGCGAGCGAAATCGACGCGAGTGCCGCGGAGGCTGCCGCCTCGGACCAGTCTGCGAGACGAGCCGCGCCTGGTCAATGCGCTCTGTAAAATCTGCACACATCGATGTACCGTTCGTCACGAAGAACTGGATGCACTGCAGAAAGAGCTCGCGGCTTGCGTCGATCTTTCGGTCGGCATTTACCGAGTTTGACGAACCGTCGACGCCGGTCGCCCTGCACTTCCGCCATTCTCGATCGCTCGTCAACTGGAGAAAATTGTCACCATTTCCAGGCCGAATCGAGCGTGTTCGTCGAGTTCTTCGCCGTTGCCAGGGCGTCCGCCTGGTCGCAGAGATCCGCCGCCAGGATGGAGATCTGCGCCTTTAGCGCCACAATCAACCATCCGGCCGTGTGCGCGAACGCGACCGTCCGCGCCAGACTCGCAATCTGGGTGGTTCGCATCCAGATTGGGGGAGGGAAGTGATGTTCGCCAACGCCCACCTTGATGGCTTCCCAGAAGCGGAGCTTCTCCGCCGGCTCCTTTGCGTCGGCCAGTCGCGCCACAAGCTGCTGGACGTCGAAGCGCCGCTGCAGCGAGTCGAGCACGTGAAGGACCATGTCGCGGGCGGCGTCGTCCGCGGAGCGCTGTTGCGTGTCGAACACGTAGTGACGACGCGCCTGGAAGATGCCGTCGGTGAAAGGGTGCGGTGGCGGACAAAATCAGTCCCGCGCCTGCATCCGGTCGGCGCTCTCCGATCCGCTCGCTCGCTTCTGCCTCGGCCGCCCATCCACGCCGTCTATGGGGATCGTCGTCGGAGCGACGTCGCTTCTCTGAGATGCGTTCGAATTGCTTTTGAACAAGTGGGAATTGCAATTCGAACGCAATTCGAACGCAATTCGAATGGAATTTGAGTGAAATTTGAGTGGAATTTGAGTGAAATTCGACCAACATTCTGATAGAGGTAGGCCACCGCCGCGCCCGCCGCCGCCAAGACGCCCGCCGACGTCGCGATCACCGTCTTCTTGTTTCGTTTCGAAAAGTTCCAGAGCTCGGCGAGAGACGGCATTTCCGAAGCCGATTCCTCCCTTCACAAGACAGGTATTTTTCCGTTCACTCAGTGGGATTCGCTCGACAACGATTTATCATCATCCTCGCATCGGACGGCTCGTGTGGTGGGAGAAGCGGTATGAAGAGAATGGGGAACAAATTAACAAGCACGCCTCTCGCTCAGCACCTCACCGCGACCATCCTACAACATATTCCTCCGTATCAGTCGCCGCGCTGATACCATCGTCCCCGCCCCAGCTATCGATCGACTCCCCCCCCCCTCGCGTGTGTCTGGATTTTGAAGTTCGGTGATGGCATTGCCCGGAATGCTTTATATCTAAGGTCTCGCCAACAATTTGTAGTGCGGGCCACAAACAAGAAGCAAAATCGGGCTTGAGGATGGCGGTCGAGAAACGAGTCAGACGACGAAGCCGTCGTCGCCGTCGATTTAGTCCGAGTTGTTGATCACGTGCAGGACGCGAGCCTGCGAGCCGCTCTTCGCCTGGCAGTCGTCGTGTCCCTTGAAAGAGTTGATGATGAAGGGGAAAGAGTTGAGCCACAAAGCGGCACCTCGTATTTGATGACGTCGAAGAGGATGCGACGCTCGCCGCCCTCGCCCACCACCTCGGCATCCTTCAGCTTCTGCTTGATGACGTCCCTAGAATTGTGGGATCGCCCCGTTGAAATGCGCGCGCATTCCCCTACCCGATGGCCTTATTCGTGGCGTCGTCGCCCTTCTGCGTCGTCCAGATGCAGATCTTCGAGCCCTTGGAGCGCGCGTTGAACACCATGCCGCAGACGGCGTCCATGTGCTGAACGCCATCCAAGTTCCCACTTGAACAACACTAGAATTATCACCGGTCCGTACTGCTCGCCGAGCATGGCGATCAGCAGCTCGAGCCACACGGCGTCCATGATGTCGGTGCCGCGGTTCTTGTCGAACTGAACACGTCGACTCATCGTTGCAGCCCAGAGAATGCGGCATTTTCCAAACCTGGATGACCCAGCGGCCGCCCTGCGAGTTCTCGGGCACCTCCCACTTCGGAATGATCGACTCCTTGAAGACGCTGTAGTCGGTCGTGTTGGCGAGCGACGACGGCGGGCGGATGTTGTTGTAGAGACTGTATTATCATGCTGTTGATCCCCACAAAAAACGGCTTACGCCCAAAAGTCCTCGACCGTCGTGACGGTGTGCACCTTCTTGAGACGCGACTCCCAGTCGCTCTATTTTTGGGGGCTTAAATACAGCGTGTAAGCCGGGTTCAAACCTTGCGGTCATCGTTCAGGTACCAGAGCGTCCACTTGTTCTTGAGCGGATGCGGCTAAAGATTTCCCCAAAACTCGTGCGCATTCACCGAGCGAACATACCGGGCCGTTCTCCGCGCCGGCCTCGTCCGCGCCCGAGGCTACCGGCTGCTGTTGCTGCTGCTGAACGTCGACCGACATCTTGCTGTCGCACTGAGAAGCTGCCTGAAATACGCGAGAACGATACAGCCGCGCATCCGCGCACGCCACCCAACGAGCGAGCGAGTGAGTGAGGTAGCGCGCGCCGCGCGTGCAAAACGCAGACGCTCACGACCAGGACATCGTTATGGCGGGCGCCGACAACAAACATTCGACGGGCTTGTATTTCGACGATTGCTCCCTCTCTCGTGTTCTGTCGTTATTATTGCTGTTTTCCTGTTTAGATGGGTGTCTTGTGACGGCGGCGACAGTGACGACGACGACGGCGACAATGGTGACGCCGACGCCGACGACGACAATGGCGGCGACGACGGGGGCGGCGGGGGCGGCGGCGACGGAAGTCCAAACAGTCAATTTCCCATGCTTGCGACTGGCGCTCCTTCTAATAGTCGGCGGCGAATCGCTTCCCGAATCGCAGCACGCCAGGAACGTCGGCGGCCGACGCGCCGTCCGACGCGCGCTTCCCGAAGCGGAAGACGCCTGTGTATCGTTGGCGACGTTGTTGCTGTAATCAACGTCGCGTCCGCAAGAGAGTACCGGGAATATCGGCGGATGCGGCGGAGCGTTTGCCGAAACGGAGCACACCTAGATGTCGCCGCTCACTTTCTACGTTCCAGGCCAAAGGTGCGCCCTCCCCCAACCTGGCACGTTCTTCTTCTCCTCCTCGATCGCGTCGAGCAGCAGGTCGGCGGCGCGACGCTTCCCGAAGCGCAGCACGCCCGGCATTTCCTTCTTCTCGAGCTCGGACGCGGCGGCCAGTCGCTTGCCGAAGCGGAGCACGCCCGGCATGTCGCCTGAGGGGTTGTTAGTGTGCAATGGGTATGTGTGTTTGTATGTAACGTCCATAGAGAGAAATCGACGATTGTGGGAGATCCATTTTTGATCATACTGCGAATGTGTAACGTGGATAGGGAGAAACCGACGGTTGTGGGAAATCATTTTTTTGATCACACTACGAGCGCTCGCCTCACCTCGTTTGGCGCCGGGCGTCCGTCCGCTGTGTCGCAGCTCGTACATCAGCTCGGCGTCCACGTCCGCCAACTCGGCGAGCTCTGCAAACCGACCGCTTCGATTTCGCGCTTCGATACACTTCTTTCTCCCACACGCGCGCGCTCGCATACACATAAAAGCATTTCGGAGAGCCGCTCGGCGGAAGTCAAAGTTTAACCGCCCCCCGGGAGGAACCGCTGACACCCACTCGCGCATGACGTTTATGGAAGAACTGAGTGCAGGGGGGGGTTGGTTTGTCCACTCCGCCAGAAAGACAGGCTCACCAGCTCCGACGACGACGATTGCAAGAGTCAAGCTCAGCACGAGCGTCGTCCAACTGCTGCCGGAAATCACCGCCATTATCGCGTTGAGGCGTGCGCGCTGAAAAGCAACACGATTGTTGGCATTCTCTCTCGAAAACACTGCGCTCATATGGACGGGGAAATTCCGCTGACTGGCGGGGGATGGACACTTCCTTCTCCACGAGAGTCGGACAAATCGTGCTCGCACACTTCGAGCGAGCGCACAAAGATTCAAAGTCGCTCGCTCGCTCGCTCCCGCTTCGGCTGCTAGGATCTGACATCCGAGAAGAGTGAGCGGCGGGATGGAGGTACTCGCTTGTGGGCGGGATATTCCGCGAGCTTTCGATGGTCGGCCGACTACCGTCTCCTCCTCCTCCACCCCCTCCCTCTCCGAGACGCTCTCCCTTCCTAAGAGCATCCGTCATTTGTCTCCCGTCGTAGGTTCCGCGCCGCCGACTCGGGACAATCGCGCCCGAGAGCCGCCGGCTTTTATCATAGGACCCGACGCGTGGGGGGAATAACCCGAAAAAGGCGGGCGACCACTTCCAGTCGACTGACTCTCCATGCTGCCGAGGGGGAGAGAGCAAGCAATAAAGCAAGCAGCAGCTGTCCAATTTCGAGTGATGTGGGCAAGGTACGTGCTTCTGCCAGTACGACCGACGGCGGGATCCCTGGCAGGAGTGGGGGAGAGACTTGTCTAATTCCGTCGTCGAGCATGCGTCAGACGTGAATGATGTCATCTCGCGAAAACAAGGGACGGTAGCTCGCGGAGCGCGAGCAGACGAGAAGATGTCACACGTCGGGTGTTAGGGCGGTTTATAGGCCAAAATGATAGCATGCACTGTGCTGATTGATGTGCGAACTTGCTCCCTACACGAGATACGCTTTGATCAAGACTCCCGAGTCCGGTTCCGGCGTCGTCGTCGATCGACCGTGAACTCGGCGGACTCGACGTGCTCCCAGCGATAGTCGCCGCCGCTGCTGTCCTCGTCTGAAACGTGTCGGCTCTCGCGTACGATCAGTGCGTCGAATACCGCTGGCGGTCAGTCGTGGCGGCAAGAACCGGTGCCCGATTCTGACGTCCAGATAGACGGCCCGCCCGTCGGCCTCCGCCCGACGCTCCAGCTCGTGGCGCCAGTTTTCGGGAAGTCGGAGTCGGCGACTGCAAGTGTGCTACATCTCTTTGAAGTGAAAGCATCGTGAATCTCAAATGGAGGTTAGCACAAGACAACGACTCACGGATTGTCCAGCGAGATGACGCGAAATCGAGCGCGCCTCCTCGCAGCGTGCTCCCCGCCGCGCTCGTCCATCTTCCACCATTTCAGCAACAACTATGCGCGCGGGGCACAATTTCATGCACATGCGATCATCTTACGGTGACGACGACCTGCGAGGCGGGGGGAATTCGACCGACCACCGGTCGACACGAAAACAGCCACGCCGCGTCGGTCTGCAGCTTGTAGAGACAGTCGACGCGATTCACGTTCGTCAGCGTGATCTCAAGTAGGGTGTCGCATTATTTTGAAATTGGGACTTTGGAAACGTCAATCTCTTCAATTCCGTGCGTTTCATCTATCTGGAAGAGCATCTATTAGACATTGCTAACAAAAGAATATAGAAGAATTGCGACATAAGCTGACATTGTGTACTTTCCCAGTGGAACGCAATTCACAGCCGACTGATTCGCCGATGGAGATTGAAAGAAGGCGAGATGTTAGCTGGAAATCGGGGAGTCACAGACTAGCACCACAACGACAATAGTTGTTTGAAGGAAATCGAAGCACACCTCGGCAATGTCGGACGCGTTGAAGACGACGACCGACGGAGCGATCACAAGCGGCTGACTCATTTTCCCTCCCGATCGTCTTCCACTGCTGCTGCTGCCCGCGCGTCGTCCGAATGTCTGTCCGTCTCTGTGGTCTGTTTGCGCTCTTCTCGCATCGAGCAGTCTCGCTGTTGACCGCCGTCGTCGCCGCCTCCTGCTCCTCCTCCTTCTCACCTCAGCCCACTTCCTCAGAACCGGAATCTTTCCTCAGGCGAAAGGCGACGAGCGAAGTGAAAATCCACACGAGTGTATCCATAAGAGCATAGCTACACGGACTGCTGTTTGGTTCCCGTCAACCGAGTGAGATGATCGAGGGGCGATTACGAGCCTTATATTCTTGCATCTGTTCGTAAATGTGGTGCTGTCTGTTGAACATGTGTATTCCCAGCTCGGCGCGATTCCGTCTATCACAGTAAATGGGGGCAAATAATGTTGATGAAAAACGATCGAGCGCAGTCGACCGCATGCCAAGAGCTGCCGGTGGAGCGAGCAACTAAAGTTAGATCTACAACAACTCGTCGTCGTCGTCGGAAAACATACGTTCCTCCCACTGCGCTGGCGTTTTTCGTGGGTAGGACGGGTGGCTGATCCGAGCGGCGAGATCGATGTGCTGGCAGCTCATCTGGTCGAACTCGTCCCAGGTAAACTCGAGCTCGTCGGCGTACAGTCCGGCCGCCTCACTCTCCCAGATCTGGAACGCTTTGTACATGTGTGCAATGTAAATGCGACGCCTTACCGCCGATTGCTGGAGTGCGACGAGAAGTGCCCTCGCCGACGAGCTCGGATTTTGGGTCTTGTACGACAGACAGATGTCGATCGCCTTCGCCTGATAATATGTCAGCAGTTGATTAGCTCACAATACAACTCACCTTCCGAAATGAGCGCATGGAGATGGAACCGCGAGGAACTTGCAGTACAAATTCCAAGTGCGCCATGTAGTGCGTCAACAATCTGCCAGTGCCTTGTCCTGAAAATATGTAATGTTACAGCAGTCTGAGCATAGTAAGTCGGACTACACTACTAGTAAGTGATCTCATTAACCTTGATGTCATTCTTGTCGACGGTCCTGAAGACCAGATCCTCTTTGTGGTCACTTCCGCAGGAGAGCTTGCCGCCCGTTCGTAGGAAAGCGAAGACGTTGATCGTCGAGATCGCCTTCGATGCATACGCCCAGAGGAGTAGAAGGCCGGGCGCATCCAAGAATGTCGGGGCGCTCCGGTGACTGTGCAGAGTGATCTTCGCACTGAAAAGAGAAATCTTTCGTCCAAAAGGTCTTGTTGATGCACCTGAAGTCTGTCGTCTTAAAGTGCTTGATCTCGATCATGCACCGAAGAGCTCCGTCCGGCGGCAGCTCGAATTCGACATCGCCCCAGCGCAGTCCAGGCGTGGCGGCATCTTGGGGGTCGTGCAGCAAACTGGCCGGGCGCAACCCCGTTTGGATCGCCATCGACACGAGGGCGTAGACTGAAATGCTTGCTGTGAACACGCGCGAGTGGACACGAAAATCTCACGCTGCAGTTGCTCCAACGACTCGATGATTTCTCCAAACCCCGAGAAACACTCGAAGAGATCCCGCATTCCGAATGCGCGTTTCTGGAGTGGTCTCCGGAAACGGCTGTTTGAGCGCAGATACTCGTACAACTTGTCCAGATGCAGACCGTCAAGCTCTTGGTATTGATCGCCGGACGGGAGTAGGTCGACGCTCACCAGCTGAACAGAATTCCAAGTTGTTGAACTGGCTTTTCAACTTACGGCGCCGATGGTGTTCTTCATTTTGGTTAGGACCGTCCTTCCATCCAGCCTTTTCGTTGCGGCGCCCGAGGAGCTGTCGTTGATGAATTGGCGCTCCTTTACCCACTCGCCCGCGAGCCATCGACCGAATCCGTGCAAAATGGGATCGATCTTTTGTAGGTCAAAGTTTTCGATTGAGATGGTGCGCAGTTCCGTCTCGACCAGACACAGCTGGTAGAGCGCGAATTTGCGGTACGCATCCATGTGTCCAGTGACCTAAATTCCGGGTTCGTAGATAGAACGCGAAGAAACAAACCGTTGGCTCTCGGAGCTTCTTCGCGTGCGTCTGAGTTGGTCGCTCCAGTTGCTCTTGGAACGCATTGACGTAGTCCTCCAAAAGTTGACGACTTTTGTCGTCACCTCTTCGTAGGTCTCTGCAAGAGGTTTGATGAGCCAAAGTGAAGTTCGGTCTCACCCGTCCTGCTCGTGTCCCGAGTGTCGAGGATTGTCTGCCATGCGGTCCTCGAAATGAGTCGATCCAAAGAGGTCGCGCGCCAAGCCCTTTTGAGCAGCCTGTCCTCCTTGCTAAGCGGACATGTTGTTGGTAGCGGTTTTTTTATTCGCCGTAGATGGCCGAATGGCCGGACGATACTGTTGTTCTTGAAGCGGACGGTTTTTCTCGATCGTCCGCAATGCAACACCACCAGTCCGGGTTAAGAAAGTGATGGGGCGGGTGAGGAAAAACGTAGAGTGGACAGCAACAGCATTTCGACAAGGCCGCGCATGCAAATGACCGCCGGGCACAATCGATATATCGGAAGAGAAGATCAAAACAAAGGGACGAGGGAAGGAGACTGTCGACTGTTAGATCAGCCCAGCGACGACTGTTACAGCACTGGCATCCATCAGACCATCTGGTCAAGGGGTGCATTCAAATCGTGCAGGCTTCTGCTATTCCCCAGTGTTGCCCAGCCAGACAGAATGTAGACGGCGACAATCTGCTTACGCAGGACCGCCGTTACGCTAATGCTCTACTTCTGCCGCACGAAAGGCCTACCTAAAACAAGCAACAATGTGCGATAAAAGCAACGGGCAATTGACATTCCGAGACCCCAAAGAAGACGACAAAAATGCGTTGATCGTGTGCGACATCGAACTTTGGAGTTTTGTGAGTTTTCGCGTCGAAGTTTGATGAACGACTCTGGGCTGCTTTCGACCCCCGACAGACCACAACCGCATTATTCTCCGTTTAAAATCTCACTTAAATTCTGATGCACCGCCATGGGGTGGTGCGTTCCAAAATTTCTTTTCGTCTGCCACGAGTCTTTCGATCGAGCTGGACGAATTCCTATACCTCAAATTTGGGTAATTTAAACCGAGGAGGAGGTTGCACTGGGCGAGAAAAGAGAGGAAACAGGCGGACGCGCATGGAACAGTGAGCAGGGCGGACGATGCAAAACGAGAGGGAGGAGGCACAGACGACGAGATCGTGAGGACAGGGTAAAATGCCGAGCTCGCTGGGTTAGTACTTGAATCGGAGACGGCCTGGGAATCCCCAGTGTTGTAAGCACTCTTTTGCCACTGGAGGGGAGTCTGCTTTTGGTTATTTTGGTCGCAGCAGATAGAGTTTTCACCATTCCGAAATAACGTAACCCTACGCTGCAGCGACTTGAGATTGATATCGGTCCGATAGTCGCGCGGAGGAAGACTGAGCGCGTCAACATCGTCGATGACCAAGACGCCTCTTTTCGTTGCTCGCCGCTCTCCTTGATTCTCTTCTACGATAATGTGCTCGTTTTTATCCCCATCTCCCTCCCCCTTTCACTCGTTGTAGCTTAAGACTGAAGAAGATAAAGGAATTTCGGTAGTGATCCTGCCCCATCGTAAGGGGCAATTTTGAATGAGGGCCGCCAAGACTGCGAACGTCCTTCTTCTCGCGCTACGGTCAGAAACAACGTCTTCAGTCGTAATTTGACTTCGGATCGCGTTCGTATCGATCTGGAGATTGCACAATCTTCACCAAAATTGATGTGAGGCATCCTGATTTTATGTCATTTTGTTCATCATAGCCCTGACGATTAAATGTTGTAGGTAGAGTAGCTATGGCTGGCTATCTTCGCGACAAGGCCTGAAGCTCGCTGACCAGAAGCTGTCGAACGGTGTGCGCATGCCGAACAAGTGACGATGTGATGTGTGCGTTTCGCTTTCCGGGCTTTGTGAAAGCTGGCGAGTGGTCGACTAACAGTCGGAATCGGAATTCGCTCAAGCGGCGTCGCGTCTGTGCGCGAAATTTCGGGACGATTCACTCGCTCAAACTGCGCTGATATGTGAATGCCAGGAGCGGTCTCTTTGCATGCGCACGCTCCCCTAAGCTGGATAAAACGCTTTCCACGGGAGACTCAAGAGTTTTGGCAGACAAAATTCTGTACCAAGAACTGAGAGTCAGACCCGCTGATTCCAAATATCTGATTTTTGGTGAAATAGTGCAGCCTGGGAGTTTTGTCGTCCATTTTGCGAATCTTGTTACTTGTGTACGCATGAAGACAGGAGAAAACAATGGCACTAGCTATTTTCCAAGCTATTTGGCGATTATGAGACGTCTATCATCGTTTTCTGGCAATCACGGTCACAATCATGCAATGTCAGAAGACAGCATAGGAAAGATCACAACAAGGTGAGAGGATAAACTAGGGAAGTGAAACTCGACGAATCAATAGTCCTTGGCCTCCCCTATCTGTAGCAGAAAAGTGCTTTTGCTGTTTTCCAGTCGATGGAAAATTGTGCCGATTTTCTACGTCTCAAAACATGCCCTTGGGCCATGTTTGGAGAGTAGCACAATAGCTTATCGAAAGAAGCTCACCGAGCACTATACCCTAAAAATATCGTCGAAAACGGCTCGCAAACAAGAATGTTAAGGGGTCAGAACTTTTTGATCAACCCAATAGTATCGATCCTTATTATGTGTATGATGATGAGTATTGATGATTGTGAGTGGAGCCCGCAACACTTGCACGATACAATTGAACTGTTGCGAATGTAGAATATGGAAGCGTGGCGTTGATGATGTTGCAGTTATCGCGTGTTCGGAGGGCGTTCTTCATACATATCGACTTTAGCTGTAGAATAACAGACTGTACGGCAGAGATGATGGTGCCTCGGCAGATTTCAATGAAGTAGCCGCGCAACGCCCATCGTATGCCACATACTCTGCCAGTGTGCCATCTTGTGTACGATGATCTCGAGAAAAAAAACCAGAACGCAGCCCAAATAGATAGCGCCAAAGAAGACCAACACCAATCTGTGAATATGTTAGTTAATCGCCAGTTTAAGAAGCAGTAAGTTTAAACGGTGTACCGGTACTGCGCGAACCTGACCGTATTGTTGTATTTGGGGTTCAGCTTTAACGAGTACTCGAACACGGTTTCAGTATACTTGAGCGGGAAGTTAGTAGCGGCTGGCTGAACAAGCGCCAGTGCTCGATTCAGACGTTCCCGCTCTTTGTAGAGTTCGCTGAAGGGAAAGAAAATACACATGGATTTCCCTGTTTGGATCAAGTCATTTGCTCTGCGAAAGTTGCTCGATAGACCTCAAAGTTGAGACAATTCAACATGGAGAATCTCTATATGCTCATCTGATAAACTACGGCGTTTTTAATTTTCACGGAAATTACGCCGTTCGGATACGCATTGAAGTATTACCCTCATAAGGCAGATACCAAACGGCAAACGGCGCTTGTAGTTGAATCGTAGAAGAGAGGATTGCTTGTCAGACTGTGGTTGGTCACAGTTGTGAATCGAGCCTAATTCTAATTGCAAACTTGAATGTTGACCACAAAAATGAGGAATTACTGCCCATGATGTTCGATCTCCCGTCACTTGCACTGATCTCTGAGTCAGATTTCTGTTTACCTGATCTAGGAGTGGGTGAATCTGATCTGATGAGAAATGCCCAAGTAAAGAGGGTAGTGAAGAAGCACGAAGGGGGGGGGGAAGAAAGGTAAGCCCATCGCATCCTTCTGTAATTGTACCCACCGAGGTAAAGTCAAGGTTGTACACGTCACACAACGTAAATCACACAGGTGTGTGGTCCCACATTGGTGATCTCTTTCTCGTTCCCTTCTTCTTACCGTCGCATGATATATGCTGCGTAGTACGGCGTTATGTTCTTGATCTTCACGAGCAGATAGAGTGGTTTGACGTCGTCGAGCAAGACATCCGCACCATGACCCAGGCTCCAAGTAGTTCTCCCCATTGACACTCGCTTTAGAGCGGGGTCAGTGATCGACCGATAGAAATCGTCGTAGTCAGTAGGGGGGTAAACGACGAATCTGTGCGACCACTTTTTCTCAACACAATCTGATTGGGACTGGTGCCTGTCGACTAGTGTCTCCAACTCGGTCGTCTGCTTGGGAGTGGCAATATCCATCGGCGAATAGCCGTTCTGAATCATGGCGAATTTGTAGCCGTCATGTTTCATCGCGTGTATCAGCTAGACTTAGCATTCTGATATGGGTAAGAAGTCACAACTTCGTCAATGCTACGGGCGGGCAGTCGGTGTTGAAAGGGCACGGCCAGCAACAACTTGATGTTGAGTTCGAAATACATTGCGAAGATGGTGAACGGTAGGAGACTAGCGGCAGCCGCAACGAGTCCCGACAGACGAGCATGTTTCGCGAAACGGTCGAGTGCCGGTTGACGAAGAACTACAGCGAGCAGGCGGAGTGGCCACTCGACCAGCATCGACCGAACGCTTTCACGTTGCGAGATGGTCAGGCTGGAGAAACGAGTGTTTAGGCAGACGATAAGATCAATTACATGGTCGAAATGGCGGCGATGCCTAGTGTCAGGTAGACGTAGTAGATCCAGGGGAACGTATCCAACAGGAATTCCGTGTAACTGTGCGGTTCATTGTTGTTTTAGATTTCTCTTCGGTTTTGCACGACGCATCGCATTTCGCGGTGTTGGAAAAGTTCACGGTGTGTTTGACACTCCACAAATTCATTGAGACTCTTAGCGCCTACTCTGCCAAACGCCGCTCAAATGGTTAGTGAGAAAAACGATTGAAACACATACACAATAGGTTCTTGAAGTGATATCTTGAAGTAGAGGCACTGCATATCGACGGTACCGGTGAAGGCGGCCAGCTTGTAGCTACCATATGCGATTTGACTGTGAGAGAAATGTATCATGAATCTTCTCATATCAAGTGGCTGTCGCACCCTGTCACTAAACTCAAATCAGCGGTGCCGTTGTGCAGCATCTGGAAGAGGGGCAAGACATAGTCTGCGACAAGCGGATCCACGTACTCGAGCCCTGTATGCATAATGATTGGTTTAACAACGTCAGTCTGTCCCATGCTGACTGTCAAGTTATCGAACGTTACGAATAGGCACTTTTCAATGTTAGTTTCTCGAAAATGGGACCGTGTCACGAGTACATATATGCCTGAAACCCTACTCAGTTCAGGTACCTGGAAGCACTTTCAGCCACTAAATTCTCGACATTTCGGTATATGTTAGAAGCCAATCAAGACTCAATTGTGATCACGGGAGTTGAAGCAAAGGTATGAATGCGAATTTCTGAACATCCTGTACAGCGTAGTTAACTCGACCGGCGATTTGGAGGGCGAGCAGTATCATATCCGCATCGGTGCCCTTCTGAGGACAATCGCGGAATGTGCCGCGGCAAGTGTTTCCAACTGCCAAGTTTTATTTATACGAAATGAAAGGAATCGAAAATCACGCACAATAGGCGATCTCCATCGCACCCTCATAGAGGACGACGAGCTGCAGCGGCCTAGTCATTTTCAGATAGTAGCAATGCTCGCGTAACACAACTAGTGGAATGAAATTCAGTCTTCTAATGATGATGATGGTAAACACACGCCTGGCGATTATGAGTGGGGAGGTACCTCTGAAAGTGAAGGAGCGCTGGGGCACATATCGGATGACTTCTTCTATCTGCACCTAACGTAATTAACTGCAGAGTGGTTCAAAATGTAAACACCCCCTGCGTCAGAAATTCCTTTTTCGTCGCTTTATCGACCAGAAACAGTAGAATAGAGAAAAGAAGATGATGTGTTTTGAATTGAATCCATCTCTGTGTGGTGTTCAGTGTAATCGATTGACCCAACATGCGGTTTTCGTGTAGATGTTGCAATTTGTTATTCAGGCATCGAGCCGAGACGTTCTATACGGCATGCGAAAGAGCTCGTTTCGCTGATCATTTTTCAACACACAGAGGCGCAAAACGTTCCAAAGCAATGAATAGCAAAATGGTAAGTGAAACGAGATCAACCAGTCGAAAAGTGCAGCGCTCGCAAAGGGCGGACAGGCGACGTGCCAGTTGTCCTTCCGAAAGGAGCAAGTCTCTACTGAAATTGCCGCTGTCTGTGTGGATTTGGCTTAGCGCAGGACCGAATCTCTCTGTCACCACTCTTTGTGGCATTCTACTTCTATACAGCGTGCACGGTACACAGCTCCCGAGTTCGAGCATTGAAACTTGATGAATCAGTAGTCCTTGAGTACCCTTGCCTATTCTCGAAGAATCACTCTGTCCAGCACTCGTATTCAGTTTTCCAGTCGACGGGAAATCATATTAATTTCGACGCCTCAAAATATGTTCTTGAGTCGTGTTTGGAGAGCAGTTCAATAGCTCAGCGGAAGGAGCTCGCCGAGTGCTCTATGCCCTGAAGATATTGTCGAAAACGGCTCACAAACAAGAACGCTAGGAGAATTGGGCCAGAACTTATCCTCCAACCCAATACTTTCTTGAAGCATAACGAAGCATTACAGATTTATAAAACTAATTTCACATCAATGTTCTTCCGTTGCAA
>JACMII010000383.1:0-18303 GCA_014805405.1 Bunonema sp. RGD898
CTGCTGCTGGTGATGAGAATGGAGATGATTCGTGTGCTGCATTATCATTTGACCCATCGAGCCGTCATTGCCACCGCCGCCGCCGCCTTGACCGACGCGCGGAAGGCGCTCCATCTCTGCAAATGTCGGGAATTTTTCCATTGCAGAATGGCCTACAGCAGCACGGGAGGACTGCATAACTCGACATCAACATGCACCGGACGAGGGGGAACGAAAAGTGAGAGCACAAAACATCTAGGACTGCAAAGTGCACGTTTGGACCGCTGGATCCGACGCGAAACTGCACTACAGCGCAACTCTCGGCCCGAGAGCGTACCTGTGCCAGATTCCGACTTCGTCGCCTTTATCGTTGGGAATCGAGATGGTAGAAGCAGTCGAAGAAGAGTTGTGAGAAGAGAGTCAGAAGAGATGTATGAAGAAGCAGGACGCTTTGGGTAACGGTGTTCAGTGGGGCTTAGTCATGTGGTCGGGTGTTGAGATGAGGCAAGGGAATCAAACGTCCCTGCATGGTTGTGGGAAAGGGGAAGGAGGCTGTTTTATGAATGCGGGCGCTGTTGCGCACAGTACCAGCAGTAGTGCAAATCTGTCAGTGCCCCCCCCCCGAAAAGCAGTTTTCAGCGTTATTTTCGACCTGTGATCTGCTTCACAAGGGTGTACATCGCTGCAAGGTTGCAGAGTCCGCTGCATGTCAAGTAGGCATCTTCCAACAATCGTCTTGTTTGTTGTCGTTTTGATATCTTCGGCAATGTGCGAATAAACGGGCAGAGCAGATCTCCGTCGTTGTGGTAGACACTCGTTGGTTGGCGATCGCTACTATTCGTTTGGTCGGTGTTCGATTTGCTGATGCTTCACTCAGGAAAATGAGCTCGAACTTGGAAATTCGATCGTACGCCGAGAAGGACGTTATGGGCGAGCGTGACGCGCAGAAACAGTTACTAGAACTGTTGCACGAAGAAATGAAGGGTGATTGGTAGCAGGCAATTGATCCGAGCCCTCATGATTTTAGCAAGCCTTCCGGACTGCATGCGCTACATCAACCGCATGGGTCGATCGCAGCAGACTCGCGAGACGAACTCTCTCTTCGCCGTGCCACTCTTCGTAAGTTCTGGAGCTCTAGAGATGAAATGAGGTTTCAGAACAACAAGGGTCGTTTGTTGAATCCGTGGTGCGTTATCAGTTTTGGATCCAGTCAGAATGGCACGGATTTTGATGACATCGAGTGGGCGTTCCTGTAAGGCTATTACACTAGCGGGCATTCAGGGCTCTTGTTCGACATCTGCAGACGACCATGGAGAAAGAGTTGCGGCGCGCTGACAAGTTGGGTTTCCGCCGCCGACCGTTTCTCGACACGGTACCCGTTGTGGAATTCCAAAAGGTCAATTGTGATTGCAGATGATGGCGCACTACGCGACGAATTCGGACGATCGAAGCGACTTTGTGGACACTGAAGATCTGGATCTGACATTTGACGCGATCCTCAAACACTCAGAAAAGTGATTCGTACTGCTTCGTTTTCAACTCGTCACATTTAGAATTCCATACACGGGCGAAGACGAGACGTTTGACACAGATGACGAGATGGCTCGGACGCTTTTGATGCGTCGACTCAAGGCGCCCCCGATTGTCTTCCTCGCGATGGGCAGCGTTTTCGGATGCCAAGGCGACATCACCAAGCAGCGCGTGAAATCTCTGGAGAAACACTTGCGGGACGTCGAGGCGAAGTCAATCGAGCAGGGCAATCCCGTCGTGATTGTACCTCTCTATGCGCGCATCTACTACGAGGCCTTGGAGGAAGCATATCGGCAGGAGGCCGCCTCCAGCAAGGATATCACGCGAAACGATGACGAAGAACCGTTCACAACCGGTCGGCATCTCTTGATGGCCAGCAAACTCACGTCCGTCATCATCGAGAAGACCACTCGCATCAGGAACGGACGCTCTCCTGACGCACCCTCGAATCAGCACAGCGAAGCGACGTCGAATATAGGGTGCGCGTTGTTTCACGCTAGGGTTGCGCTGTTTCGGAATAGGAGTTTCTCGTATTCGTAAAATAGGCCAATTATTTGCTATATTTCGGTGTAAGCGACGTGCTTTCAAAGTTCGTTCAGATAGAGCACATGGTATCGCAAGAGATTGAACCCTTGCATCCAGCAAGTTATCAACATTCCGATTCCGAAATGACGCAACCATGTTTCACTCTTGAGTCATCGTTTCAGACTACGCTCTTCTGAGGTGCCAGTCGGATTCGAGAACTACGGACTCTCGTACCATCCTCCCAGGTGGATGGCGGCGACGCCTCGTCTCTGATAACAGTTGAAGTGTTCCAGCAAGGAGGTGCTACTCTTCAAGGGGCCGAAGAATGGCGACCTGAACGACCTGGAGCTGCTAGAGTTTACGCAATGGCTCTTTGGATTGCAGCACAACGACGTTACTGACCAACTGTACAAGTCGATCACCACTGGATCTCCTCGAATCACGGAGGTCGTGAATCTGGAGAAGTTCTTTCCGCCGAGAAGCGCGCCTCGCTTTGTGGCGCGGCCGAAGCCGCCGCAGGCCTGGCTCGCCTGCGGTTCGGAGGAATTCTTTGCCCACGACCACGAAATGCTCAGCGTTGACTGGACGAGCGAGGATCGCAAACGTATGCCTCTCAATCACCGTCATTGCGGTGTCTGAAGTGTGACGACTGTGATTGTAGTGGCCAAGTACGTGAAACTGCGCCAGGTGTACTACGGCCTGATCGAAAAGCTCCGCTTCATGCACTGCCATCGTGCGGACCACATCGCTGCCCTCCAGATGTTGGATCTAAACCAACGTCGTGTCGAAGGCACCCGCCTCCGGCCAGCCTACTACGGACCACCCAGACACGACTTCCGCAGGATGCTGCAATACACGGATTTGCTGTACGACAACGACGAGGAGGAGGAACAAAGGGTTGTGGGCAACGACGGGTCGGGCTGGCGGTGATGATGATGACGACGACGATTCTTGTTGCTGCACCACACTGTCTGGATGTGGCGCTGTTCCAGCCCAATGAATGGAGCGTGTTTCGGTCTGTTTCGAGGTAGTAGCTAGTGCAGGACGAGAGATAGTCACACGGGGTGGGAAAGAGTCGATCGGGCGGGAGGAGGGGTGTTTGCAGCGTGTGCGCTCACTAATCTTTGCTGGCGGATCGGCGACGCACGGGAGCATGTTGTTCTCCTATCTGGTGGCTAGCCGACTGGTCATAAATTTGGTGCAGCTGCGATGCATGTGCTACCAACCTGTCGCCCGAGTCGTATCTTGCTATTGTTATTGCCCCAACAATGCTGCCAAACGGAGCGAATCCTGTAACAAGACGAGACTAGAGATAACGGACTGATCACGACGGGATTTTATTGCTTTTGTTTTGGGGACGTCCCGCGTTGTTATGGGCGGGAAAGTGAGGGTCGACAACAATCCAATATCATCGCCATTCGATTTAGTGAGCGTGCGAGAAGACGCATGTGAACGGGTGACGTAACCGGTGGACATCGCCGCTCAGCTCGTGGCACTCTTCCCCTTTGACGACAGCAAATACTTCCGATACTTGCTTCTCTTATCGGGCGTGAAGCGGCTTATCTGTGCCGCTACTGAAGACGGAAAAGAGCAGCACCCGGAGAAGAGGGAGCAGTGTCGTCTCGGAGGAATTGCCGAGCACGGGAATGGCCGTCCAGGTGCAGCCTGCCAAGGAACACGACGCTAATGGAGGAATCCAGACCGACGCCAATGGAGGGAATCAGCTCGACGCCAATGGAGGAAACCAGCCCGCCGCCGACGAGGGCGGAGACGCGGCCGTCAAGAAGCCGACCAACAAGATGGGACTGATCGCGGCGACCGCATACATCGTCGGCACAATCATCGGGTACGACGACGACGATGGGAATCCTGAAAGAAAGACGACCATACAGGTCCGGGATCTTCGTCTCGCCGAAGGGCATCGTCAAGCAGACGGGCAGCATCGGATTGGCGCTCATCATCTGGGCTACCAGCGGCGTCATCACCATGTTCACGGCGCTGGTGTGTCACTCGTTGTATTGAACGGAACAGCGTCCCTTACAGGTCTACATCGAGTTGGGCACGTCGATTCGCGTGTCGGGCGGCGAGTTTGCATACATGACATATGCGGGTTGGCATCCACTGGCGTTCGCCTTCCTCTGGACCAGTACCACCATTCAAGGGCAAGTGTGCACTCACTGCGAGCCAAACCCGAATATAATCCACAGCTCTTGCTCGTGCGCAATCATGACGACCACGTTCGGCGACTATATCAGCGAGGCGGTCGTCCAATGGTGGGATCTCGACAGCTCCCAGAAATCCATGCTCTCGCGACTCTGCTCTTTCCTTCTGCTGAGTATCGAACATTGAATTACTATCATCATTATCAGCATAGTAACGGTCGATTTCAGTGGGCATGGCTTTCCTGAATCTGTTCTCGTTGCGTAAGTTTGCTGCTCGCGTCCAGACGGCTGCAGCCGTCGCGAAAATCGCCGCAGTACTCATGATCATCGGCAGCGGACTATGGCAGATCATCGACAAGGGTTTGTGCGAACATCTATCTCCCGTTCCAACGAGACGGAATCAAGGCAAGACGGAGAACCTGCACGGCGAGAGGTTGTGGGAAGGCGGGAAACTGACCCCCGGTCGATTTGCGCTCGCCATCTATGCTGGAAACTGGGCGTACGGCGGATACGACACTCTGAATTATGGCTCCGAAGAGATCAAGAACTTTCGACGGTTTGCGCCAGTAGAACGTGCCATCCGACGCGGTTGCATAGGACGCTGCCGATTGCGGTGATCAGCGGACTGGCGCTGTCGATCGTCGTCTACCTGCTCGCGAATATCGCCTACTTCTCGGTGCTTCTGCCGCAGGACATCCTCGACAGTGACGCCGTCGCCACGGTTTCTCGTTTGGCTCCGTGATTTCCAGTGAGACAGGACGAGGTTTAGACGTTCGCGAAGAAAACGATGGGCGACGTGCACTATGCCATGCCCGCGATGGTCGGCGTCCTGATGTTGGGCACGCTGAACGTGGGTTTAGCAATTGTTCTCGTTTCGGAAGTGAGATTTGCTGTTGTTTAGGCGGACATCTTCATTTATTCGAGGTAAGGAGCCGGGGGGAATCGAACAGCCAAAGGATGCGGAAACAGAGTGCTGATGGCGGGCGGTCGCGAGGGCCGAATGCCAACCGCGTGGGCGACCGTGAACCGAAAGCACAACTCGCCTCGATTCACCGTTCTGCTGCATGTCGGGCACACGCACGCACACACAGCCCATTGGGCGCACATACGAAAGTCGTGTTTCAGTCGCTGCTGGCGGCCGGCTTCTCGTTCATCGGCGCCATCGAGGACCTCATCAACTACATGACCGTGGTCGGTCTCTCGCAGCAGGCGTGCGCCGTCGCGGCTCTGTGCTGGATCAAGTATCGCAAAGTCCCCGTCCATCCGCAAGCCATCACCGTGAGAAGCATGCGCAATGCAGGGAGCCAATGCGACTGACTTCAGTTCCCACTCATCCTGCCCGTGGCGCTGTGTCTGTTCGAGGTCGCGCTCGTCGTGATTCCCATCTTCCAGGACACGACGGCGGCGGCGGTCGGCGCCGGATGTTTGATCTTCTTCTTGGCGGTCTACTACGTGCAGCCGTACATCACCAGCTTGCCGGCACTTCAGTGGCTCAACGGTACGGGGGAGGCGTTGCAGGAGACGCAGGGGGAGAGATTGCAGAGAAGTCGACCGTGCTCTGCCAGTTGCTGTTTGATGCCGAGGTCGAAAACGAATCCTTCATCGATAAGACCCGATCTGAGAACATGCATCAGCACAGCTCGTAAACGTGCGCCTCTCTGTCGCCATATCGCCGTCACGGATCTCATGTCTGGCATGCCACTCTGTATGGCATGCGAACCAAGAAGAGGAACAATCTTCTGTACTACACGAGGGCGTTGGAAGCACCACACGAATAAAGGGCGAATCCGCGTGAACACATCTTCGCACGCGTTAGAGGCGCAACCCATCTAACGATCATCATGCCGTGCGCGATGACCGAGGAGTAGTGCGAGTCGAGGAACCGCGTTTTGCACGCCCACCGTGCCGCGTTCATTTGAAGGCCGGGAAAGGAGGATGCGTGGGTGGCCGCGGTCTCGATCCCCCCGACGCTCCGTGCGTACTGCATGTGTCATGTTTTTTCAGGCCATCCCCTGTTGTTATTGTTTTCGTCCTCTCCTTCTCTCTTTCACGCGTCGCGTAGAGCCAGCCGCTCGTCTCGACTTGGATGGCGTGGGAGCAGCGCTTCCTCTCCTCGAACGAATGAAGTGGACGGCCGTGTCGACGAAGTGGTGGCGACAGCAGCAGCAGCATCAATCGAGCGACTGCGAGACGCGCGACGGCTGAAGGCGGAGGAGTTGAGTCAAGTGGATCTGGAGGAGAGGTGCAGAAGCGAGCGCGACTGAAGCGGTGCGCGGCAGAAGCAGCAGCAACAGCAGCCACTACCACACAGGCTCGTGTCTCTCTCTCTCTCTCTCTCACTCGCTCTCGCTCTGGGTTGCTGCTTCTTTGTCTGACACGCCAGCCGGGTGGCGGTGGGAAGCCAGGTCGAGGCTGTGCTGCTGGTCAGCTGGGTGCAGCTGCAGCGGCTGCAGTAGGGAAGGCCGCCAGCAAACACCAGAGCGGTAAACATGCGCACACGTCGCTCTCCGCACACACCGTCGTCGGCGGCCCGACCGACCGCAGCGAGACAGATGCGCGCGTGCGGCGCTCTTCCCTCCCAATGCCAGCTTATTGCCGCCGCCGCCGCGTCTCACATAGTGATCGATTGATACGAAGGCTGGTCGTGTTGCAGGAGACGCGATGGCCTATCAGGAGACGCTCGACGAGGCGATCTCCCTGGCGGCCGTCGCAGCAACCTCTTTTCATGCGAGCACTTCGGCGGCCGCGGCGGCGGATGCGCAAAACCGCGAAGCGACGGCGTTATGCGACGCGCTCAAGGTACTGTTGCAATCGCATGGGACGATTTCACGCACGTACGCACACACACATACGTCCACAGCAACTGCTCGAGGCGTCTTCCCGACTCGAGGTGGTCGGTCATCTGTCATCGGAAAACGTTGCACTCAACGAGTTTCTCTCACTGGTCCCCTTCATCCTGACGTCGTCCCAAGCAGACGCATCGCTAAGATCTCGTCTCTTGCGCGTACTCTTCCAGATCGGTTGGTGACTATTCGATTGCGATCGAATGAAACACGGCACGCAGCACTCTACAACCGCCCCCTCCGTCGACGTATGTGCAGCGCCAAGTTGGAGCTGTGCGCGCCCGTCTGGCAGGCGCTCCGTACGTCGGTCCGCGAACAACTCGGACCGCAGAACATGATCGACATCTTGCGGCTGCTGCAGGTACATCACACCTGACTGGATGCGAATTCAAGTTTTTCCTTCTACAGGTTCTGACCTACGAGCGCACGCTGCAACTTGGCGTCTGGGTCAACGATCTGATCTCGTTCCTCTTGACCGAGATGTAGGTTTTTCCCCGTGCCGACAGTTGCCATACAACGGTTCTGCAGTGTCCGCGAGCAGGAAACCGAGTGGATGCCGTTTTGCATGGCGATCTTGTGTAACCTGGCGTCTCGCTCCAAGACAGTCTGCACTCGAATCAGGAGTTCGGTGAGCGTGCAATCAGTCCGGAGAGTTTTCCACTCGCTCAGAGCCAATACAAACCGCTCGCGAGACGACTACTGAAATTACTCGCTCACGACTCGCGAATGGTCGTCATCTCGGCGCTTGTTCTGGTCGGCTTTCTCGACGACAAGATCCGGGACACGGTGTGCTCTCGAGCGATTGGCGTATGAAACGTTGCATGTGCAGGTCTACTGCAAGGTGAATGTCGAGCAGACGCTGCAGTGCGTCTTCAACGTGCTGATCCTTGGCGGGAACGAGTTGATGACGAGACACGTCGCGGCCGATCTCCTCCAGAGGATAACCATCACGCCAGCGCACGCGGTTCGTGCCAGGGACCACGGTGAATGGCAAGATCGACTTGCAGAGCACATCTCTGGCGCCAGAGCTCACAGCCATCGGCTCCGATCTCACGACATTCCCCTACTTTGCACGGTCGATCCAAAAAATCGGCGCGCTCCTTGTTACGCTCGACCCGCGGTCCGAGGAGATGCTCAAGGCAGGCGAATGAAGCTAGCGCTCGCTGTCGGCCGGACGATCCTTTTCAACTGTGCCCACTGACAGATGTACGAAGTGCTGTGCGCCCTCTGTTCGGTGGCGTCCGTTCGTTCGCCCGTCTGCTCGGCGCTCGCCACGGTGCCGCCCGACCAGGATCGACTGGGATCGCCGGTGTTGGCGATGCGCAGACATGCGCTGAGTGAACCGGACGTCGCGTCCCGTGCATCCGGCTCCGCGCTGCCGCCGCCGCAAAGCGCGTTATCCTCTGCCTCCGTGTCGCAGACGTCCGACGACCAGATTGCTGCGTCGTGTGGAGTACCCGTTCTGGCTGCAACACTGCTCACGCATGTCGTCAGAGTGAGACGTTTTCTCAACTCGACTGGGAACGCTGATGATTGTAGGAGTCGATCGAACAGGGCAGTCGCGTGTCCGACTTGATTCCGGTCGACTACGTCGTTCAATTGGCCAGATGTATGGTCCGGCAGCCGGTGGACTCGCGGTCCGCGCACGCGACTCTCCACTGTCGACGCATTCAGCTCGGACTCCAGCTCGCCGAGGTGAGGAAACGCTTGCTATGGCGGACAGAGCTAGAGAGAGAGACGTGCGCGCAGGCACTGTGCGCGGACGAGGAGGCCCGGTCGGATGTGATCTCGGCGGTGGACGCGTCGCTGTGCGCGCACATCGCCCAGACCCAGCTGATCACGAACCCGATCGCGGCGTATCTCGCGAAGCCGCCCGCCGTCCGCCTGAAGGACGCTCCGCCCGAGTGGTCGTCCGTCGGCGTGGGCGTGATGCTGGCGCTGCTGCGACTGCTCGCCTCGCTCAAGGACTTCTCGAAGCCGCACAAGTCCGAGTACTGGAAGGAGCTCAAGGACGATCGCCTCATTCCGCTCCTCGCATGGGCGCTAGCACGTGGACAGCGCGAAATGACCGAGCTCGCACTGCAGGCGTACACGCACTGCGCACAGGTGCCCGAGTGGCCGACAAACAGGTACGGCTCGGTGGAGAGCGCAGAGTGTGGTCTATCGCGTAAATGCAGACTGGCCGATCTGCTGGCATCCTGCACGGCAACCGCCGACCTTCAGCTCGAGACCGCCGTGAGAAATGGACACGCGAAGGGGGGTGGTGGACCGAGTCAAGTGATGTCGCCCGTCAACGGATCCGCCCAGAACAACCATCACTTGGCGCGATCTGCCAGCGCAGATATCGATGCGAGGTGGGAGGAGAGATCGTGAACGTGAAAACCGGGAATCAACGACAGAAGGGAAACACCGCCGACGACGACGACGGCGGTGGACGAGCGTGAGGTGGATCGGCTGATCGACCAGCTGAGACGAGGAGTTCAGCTCCCGTCGTCTGACGGTCGACTATCGGCCGTCGTCGCGGCGTACGAACGCAAGCTGGCCAGTGCGGATGCAGGGCGCACCGCGCTCGAACGCCTTCTCGCCAGCAAACAGCAGGCCCTCGACGTGGCCGAGAGACTGCGAGTGCAGCAAAGGGTGTCGCCGACCGGAGAGAAGGAGGTATGCATGTTGGAGGACGGAATTGATGAGGCGACATCGCGATGGTCTGATTCAGCTGAACGCCCTGAAGAGTGCGCTCGTCGACACGGAACGACGGGCTGCCGAGACGGCCGCTGAAGCGACGGCACTCCGGTCGGAACGAGACGAGTTCGCGAATCGAAACGAACAGCTGAGTCGACTCGTCTCCGACAAGATTGCACTCCTCGACAAGGCCGTTCTCGACTCGTCCGGCATGCGAAGAGAGCTGAACGAGGCGAGAGGCGAACTCAAGAAGGAGCAGGAGCTCTCCGCCAAGCTGGTCTTGCACAAAGACGACATCTCGAAGAAGTTCGATCTCGCGACTCGCGCACTCGACGAACGGGTACGGGAATGTGACGAGATGAGGGCACAACTCGCGACCGATCGACGGAAAGCTGCCGAGGCAGAGGAGACCAGACAGCGGGAACGAGACGTCGAACGGGATCGATTGACAGCGATCGAAAACCGGGAGCGAGCTCTCCAAAAAGAGGTCGTCGATTTGGGGAGCGACTGTTGCGGAGTGTTGGCATTGCAGTTGGCGGATGCGCGACAACAGTTGGAACAGATGGCGGACGAGGTGGAGAAGGCGAGTCGAATGCGAGAACGGATGATGCGGCTCATGAACGACGATTGACGAGGCGAACCGCGCGATATGACAACGGAAATGTGATAACGACACACAGGATCTTGACGATCGGGACTAGGGCCCAATGGTTGCCTGGCTTTCTTTCTACTTACAACGACAACCAACAACGCATCCCAACATCCCAGCATCCAATGTCTTCTCAGTTCCCTCCCTCTCCCATCTCGCATGCACGACAGAGACAGCATTTGAAGCGATAGGGAGGGAATAACCGAATGACGACTTGCAAGAGTCACTCTTCATTTCCATATAGTAGTAGTAGTAGTTGCTGATGAGAAGGACCGAGTTCTGTGCCATGTAATGCCTGACCGCTGGCTCTGCGCGCGATGCCGACGACGTGTTAGTGCGACTTTGCAGCAGTGAATGAATGACGGAGAGATGGATGTGTAGTGAGCGACGACGGTGACGGTGATGATGCTGGTAAGTGGTATTAGCGCCTAAGTGGGACATCTCCATAGCAGTATGTGGTTGACGGCGTCGGTGGGCGGCGGTCGGTCGGCGTCCGCGGCCTGCTCGGCCGACCGGTCCCACTCGTCCAGGCCCTCGCCCGCGGACAGGATCAGCACGTGGCCGTGCGCGTGGAGCGGCGCATTCAGCGAGACGCGACGAATCGACGCGGACGGAGTGGGATCGGTCGCGGATGAGGTAGATGGCGCGGCGGAGGAGGCGGCGAGCGCGGCGGATCCCGAGACGGACGGATACCCGAAGCTGGGCAGCGCCAGAAGCAGTCGACTCGCGCCGGCATGGCCGTTGTTGAGCGCTCGCAACAGGTGCGGGATGGCGGCGCGGCTCTGCGACGACGACGGGTTCCCGTCGGAGGAGGAGGACGGCGAGAGGGACGGCGAGAGAATGGACAGGGGCAGGTGGAAGATCAGGCCGGACGACGTGCCGATCCAGAGACGACGGCCCGCGACGGCGAGCGACGTCACACGAGCGCAGGCCACCTTGTGCTCGCGAACCACGTCCGGAGCAACTGCGAGTGGTCACGCAATGAACGATACGGACTGATCGGTCTCGACGACACTTACAGGCCAGCATCTTGTGGATGGCGCTCGCGACGGAGAACCTCAGCACGGGCTGCAGACTGAACGCGTGCAGCACGTGGATCGAGGCTCCGATCGAGGCGAACAGCGACGATCCTGACTTGGGGTATTGCGTCACGACTATTCGTCATGCCTCGGACAGCCAGCGCAGAGACGACTCGTGAGGGAACGTGGTGTGAGGAGGAGGCGGTGGATGCTGATGATGACGAACCGGCAGATGAGGGTAGTAGACTGGAGGTCTGCTGCTGCTGATCGTCTGGGCCACCGAGTTCCACCGAACGCTATAGCGTATTGCATTTTGGGCGATCTTCGACGAGAATGGATTCACCTCGATTTGGCAGGAGAGCGGATGGACGATATGCAGACGAGTGCCCGCCGCCACGCACAGACGCACGCCGACCTGAATCGTTGGTTTTATTGACAAAGACGGGCAGTGATCAGCGCGAACCAGTGCGATGGCATCGACAGGAGCCGGTGTGTTTCGACCGTAGGCCGCCGGCAGATCGACGGCGCCGATCGGACGCGACAGCGACCAGCCGGTTCGACCTTCCAGTGGACCGTACACCTATTCAAACAAAGAAGTAAGAAGGAGGAGGAGACGCGATGAGGCCCACCTGCAGAATGCTGTTGCTGGAACTGGCCGCCGCGACGAACACTCGATCGAGCGAGGGAATCGCGCATATGCACCGGATCTGGATGATGATGATGATTATGCAAGTCACATCAACGTTGGGCTCATCGCCCTCCCCCCACCGGAAGCGGGAGTTTCGCGGCCGGTCGTCGGGTGGCGGCGCGGAGTGCCGCCTCACTATCCACCATGTAGATCTCGCCGTCCTCGTTTCCGATCCACACCGACGGTGGGGCCGACGGCAGGTTGGGCGGTCCGACTCGTCCGACCGTGTCGCCGACCTCTGACGCCTCGTCACTGTCGCTCGTCAGTAGCAGGCTTCCGCCTCCTCCGCCGGCCGCACCACCCGCATTGGTGGCGTTCTCGTCGAGGGACGGGATGCGTTTCACTCGACGACGATCGCGACGACTGAACAACGATGGATGTGTGTTCATTCGACAGACGATCGCCAGAGCTACCTGGGCGCCGGCACGACGGACAGAGCCGAGATGGCCGCATTCCCCACCGCAGCGGACGCCTCCACGACGGGCTGACCTTGCTGATCGAGCGAGAGCACCGAGATCTGCGCGCCAAACTTGTCGCAGGCCGCGAGCCAGACACGAGGCGGCGAGCCGGCTCGATGGTGATGGTGGTGATGTCTGCCGGACGCGGACGGCCCAGACGAGGCGCCGCCGCCGACGGGCAGCGACGAGGAAGTGGTGGCGGCAGCGGCAGCGGCGGACGACGAGGACGGGAGGACGACGACGCCGGCCGCAAACTGGACGCCGGCTCGTAGGGCGTGTCGACTGATGGCCGCCGGCGCGTCCAGCTCCGCGGCCAGCGTCGCGTCGCCCGTCGACTCGCCGTCGGCGCCGTCTCGCAGCAGGAGCGCTTTGCTCTCGCGGAACGTGTGCTCCCAGAGGGCGCGCACTTCGGCCGACGGGAATTGCAGGGAGAGGGACTCGATGCCGTTCAGCGTCGACACCTTCAGTCGCACGACCGTCAGCGCGGGATCCGAGGCCAGCTGGTCGGCCAGCTCGCGAGTGGCGCGCACCTTCTCCGTCTCCAGTCGGTCGAGCACGCTGTCGAGCTCCTGCAGCGATCGAGCGGTGTGATGTCAATGGGAGAGAGAGGGAAGAGGACGTACAACTGTGTGCAGCATCTTCGCGAGCTCCTGCATCTTGCGCACCACGTTCAGGTCCGCGCGCGCCGTGTCCAGCTTCTCTTCGGTGTCGCGCACCAGCAGGAGTCCGTCCCCGTTGACCTCCTCGTCGAGTTGCACGTCCTCGAGACTGATCTTGATGAGCAGTCGGAAGCGGTAGTTGTCCAAGAAGTCGGCGGCCTGCACTAGAGGACGGGCGCCCGGCGCGACGCCGGCTCGCGGACGCACCGACGCGAGCACCAGCTGGTCGGAAAGTGTGAAGAGACAGCGCTGGCGACGCTGTTGCTGCTGTTGTTGTTGTTGTTGAACGTTGCCGATGTTGCTGCTGCTGCTGCTGTTGTTGGTGTTGTTGTTGGCATCGGATGATGCGGCGGCGCCCATGGTGGACGGTATCTTATTCGGTCGCCCGCTCATCCAGACCAGATCGTGGCGCAACAGACGACGGCCCGTCACCACCAACTGTTTGTGAATTGATCATAGAATGTCAGCAGAGGGGAGTGGGGGAGAACGTGAACTCACATCGTCCAGGCCTTCGACGATGGCCTCGATCTCGCGTAGCCGTTGCTCCATGTGTTCGCCGATCTCGCGCTGTCTGAACAACACCGCCGCTCAATCTCTCCCTCTCGTCCCTACTTGTTGATGGCGAGCGCCAAGGCGTGCGCATGTCTCTGCGAGGCGCGCAGCTTCTCGTAGTCCGCATGATCGGCGGGCGTGTGCGCGACCAGCTGCTTGATGAGAAGCTCGTAGCGAGGCACGCTGCAAGATCGTGCGTGGGGATGCATGCAATACAGCGAAGAGAAAGGCAGCCGTACCGCTGAATAGGCGAGATGAGAATGCTCTCGAGGTCGAGTCGAGAGCGATGGTCTCGCTGACAGCGCGCGTAGTACTTGTTGAAGGCCGGCCGCATCCTCGCCGAGTTGATGGCCAGTCGCGCCCACTTGAAGTTGTCCACGAAACCGAGATACGTATCGAGCATCGACTGCTTCATGAACTGAACGCGTCATCGGTTTGTCAAGAAAGCAAGCGGGGGGTAGCAGTAAGTCGTACGTGCGCCAGCAGCACGTCGCCCAGTTCGGGATCGTGCGGAGCCGCCTCGAATCGGAGTTGCATGCCGGCCAACAGGACCTGATGGTGGACGAGGATCTCGGGGATCTTGTAGAAGATCTTGTCCACCAGATCCGCGTCGATCACCGTCACCTGAAGCGGTGCGGTCTCACTCCCTCGCCCGAAGGAAAGAGAGCTCTCGCCTCGAGCGGTCGTCGTAGCGGTCGCATGCAGTTCTGCACGAGCCAGAGCAACTCGTCCACGAAGGCTTTCTCCGTCTCGAAGAGCTCCGTCGCCGCACAGCGTCGAATATGTTGATGCTGGAAGAAGAAGGAAAGGGAGTGACGACGCAGTTGTTTTATAATAGTCGTAAACGAGCGCACCTGTCTGAGCGAGGCGCGACTTCTCTTCTTCCAGATCAGCGCGTCGGCGGCCAGTAGCGACCGCTCCTCCCAACTCGGCACGGTGTCCGCCGGCGATCCGGCTCGCGAGGACGCGCGCGACGAGCTGGGCCGCAGCGACCGAAGCAGTCGACCCCAACGAGACTCGGACGCCTCCGTCTGGACGCCGTCTACGGGACACGAGTCGGGCGCCAGTCCGTCCGGTGCGGACGCCTTCCGAGACAGCGGCCCTGGCAGGAATTGCATCACCCCTTTGAGAAGACGTCTGGTCTTTCGGACGAACGGATCATGCACACACGCGCATACCTCTGGCGGGATGACCTCGTCGGGAGGCGGAGATGCCGCCGCTCTGTCGGTGCGCCGCCGCCATCAGGGTGGACTTGGTGGTGAGCCCCGACGACGTGCTCCCCGACACGACGCCCGACTCGACCGAGGACGACGCGGTGGCAGCGGCGGCCACGGCTGCAGCGGCGGCCATCCTGTCCACGGACATGGATCGCCTCTCGTCGGAGGCGGCCGACAGTCGGGGGAGCACCACGCCGCCGGCGGCCGTCAACGACGCGTGCGTGCTGGCCGCGGCCGCGACCGCTGCGACCGCTGCGACGGCTGCGACCGTCGCGGATGCGGGCAGATTGAGCGCTCGCTCCAGGCATTGGATCGACTTGGCCGCGTCGCGCAACTCCTGAGCGGACGAGAGGGATTTGTCGTTTGAGAATTGATTGATGCGCAACGACTCGCTCACCTCGACCATCTCCTCCTCTTGCGAGCTCTGCGTTGGCAGCAGTTGTTGCTGTTGCTTTTGCAGTAGCAGCTGCTGCTGTACGGACGAGAGAGTGGTGCCGCCGCCACCGCCGCCGCCGCCGCCACCTCCGCTGCCGGTAGACGAAAGCGGAAATGAGTCGAGCAACTTGCGGATGGCTTCCACGTGAAGCTGAAGAAGGTGGCTGTCTGAGGGAGACGACGACAACAACGACGAAAGGGCAACCTGCTGGCAGTAATCCACGCTGGGTTCGCTGTTCGTCTTGCGCAGCCGCTGCTCGCCGGTCTCGCCATGCTGTTCCGCAAAGGATGTCGGCTGCACGTCGGCACGCCTCGTTCGCCGCACCCGTCTTCGTCCACCGCCACCGCCGCCGCCACCGCCATCTCCGCCGCTTGTCTGGTTTCCTCCTGTCGGCGCTGGTCCGGAGACTCCCGCTGACGGTCCACTTCCACTGCCGTCGTCGCCCGCGCCGACCACGATGACGATGTCCGAGCGTCGACTGAATGATTGCGGCATGTATCTTTTTCGACGCACATGCATGATGTGCACGGATACCGGTGTCGTCGAAAGGACGGGTGTCGAGCGTTGGGCGACACGGTTGCGCTTCGCTTCCGGAGAGACGACATTGGAGCGCCGGCGGGCAGAGCGGCGGACGGCGTCAAGAGCACGTCCTTCTGCTCATGGTGGTCGATCGACGACGAAGCTGAGGATGATGAGGAGGAGGTAGAGGAAGATGCAGACGACGATCGAGGAGACGACCCCTTCCATTTGGCACGTCGACTCGTTGCACTTCCGCCAGATCCTCCGCCGCCACTGCCGCCGCCCCCTCCAATCAATGCCGCCGTGGCAGCGTCGACCGTCAGAAGGGTCGGCATCTGACGACGATCCGGTAGCAGCGTCGCCGCTGCACACATCGACATCGTCGTTGTCGTCCAATAGAGAGTGGGACTAGTTCGGGGGGAGACGGGACAAGAACAAGAGAGTTCTACGACAGGTGACCTTGCTGTGCTCCTCTCCACGTCCACTGACACGGCCTTGCACCGAAGTAAGACACGATGACAACGACGATGAGGAGTAGGAGAAAGACACAGACCGCAACTGGCCCGGGGACAAATCACGTAAGACGCGGAAGTTGAAAGGAAGCTGCCGACTGCGCTTCGCTCTTTCTCGACGGGGGAGGGCAACAATCGGTCAAACATCTCCTCTTCGCCTTCCTCTCAGTAACGCCCGATCATCTCACGAGATGGCGGGCAGCCCCGAGGCGAGAGTGCAGTTGCCGTGCGTCAGGGACAGCAGGTGTACTTGATCGGAAAGATCGGAATGAAGCGGCGGCGGCGGGGGAGGGAAGGCGGGCGAGAGAAGCTGGCAGGAATAATGCGGCTGGCGGCCGTGAGCGAGAGCAGAAGGGAGCAGAGCAATGTCAATGTGCGTGCGGGCGTCCGTCCGTGTGTGTCTTGAGGTGGCCCATTGGGCCTGCCTCTCACCGGCAGCACATATCACACACACCACCCGGCCTTCTCCCCTGCTTGCCTGCCTGCCACACACTGCATCCTCTGTGCCATCTTCGCGTCACCGAGTCCCGTGTCTCTCGCTCGCTCGTCTCTCATTCCCGATGTGGGCTCAACAACAAGCGAGGGGGAGTTCGATGACCGGCCGCTTTTTGGTCTTCCACTTCCGTCCGTTCGCACCCCCCTCCTCGGCGACGCAAACACGGCGCGGCCCATAAGACCTGCAGCATCCTTGCTCGGCGAGTGGGGAAGAGACGCACACACAACAGGCAGTCGGGGAGGGAGAGAGATAGAGCAGCTGCTCTCGTACAACAGCACACTCGCTCGCTCACTCGGCTCACTGCACACTGACACAAGACAGAGGAGAGAGAGAGGCTCGTGCGCACAAGGGGGAGCAATCCTCAAGGTGGAGCGTCCAATTCCAATCATCACGACGATGTTGGCAGGGGACGAGGGGGGTCGAACGAGTATGATGCAAGGCCGAGAGAATGCGTGCTTTTCTGTAGCCACATACAAGTCTCGTTGGGGACGCCGCGCGACTGATGGCACCGACTCGCAATTCCGTCGAATTTTGCAATGTGCAAATGCAACAACATACGAATCTCTGGTTTACACTATGATCATTCGCGCAGACGTCGAATCGAGATGCGCGGCAATTTGCGCGACGGACACGAGTTAGTGAGATCGACAGGCGGCAAGGGAAGTGGACGAACCGCGGCATGTACATCAATCACTCATACAGATTGCACCCATTCTGCAACTCGTGCAACTAAAGCACATTCGGGAACGTACGACAATCGTAAAGTATGTTCGAGTTTCTCCCGCAAGAAGATCCCTCGCCACCACGGGTCTTGATCGAAGCGCCAAACGCCCAGCAGCTGCAGTTTGTCCCGTTTATTCCTTCTGGTGACGTTCGTTTTGTATGTGTGTGTGCGTGCTCTGCTCAAAACGATATCCACTGCGTGTTGTCACTTGTGTCCGCAGATTGAAAGGGTCACTTCGTTCAATGGAACGCTCACTGCAGTCTGCGCATCCTGACATCTTCGATCGGGTACTGATTTGAATGCGATGCTAACAAAATAAGCATTCATCCTTGCAGATTGCATTGTGCCTTTCACTATCATTTCGACTCCGGCTCGCGACGACATGTCGATCGATGAAGTCGAGAGTTGATTGTCCTCCAAGCATCAACGTCTTGACCGAGATAATTGATGCGGACGACGAATGAACGCTTCCTTTAATCGATTACATAGATTTTAAAAACTGACTCGAGGCGAATGCCTGGTGATCTGCCGGGAGGCAAACGATTGCCCACACATAGCTCACCAGCGAAAACATCCGTCATCGTGAAGGGTCGAAACGGTGAAGAAGGGGACTCTTATTCGATACGCGCGCGGATACTAGCAGTTTAGGGTTT
>JACMII010000384.1:0-16200 GCA_014805405.1 Bunonema sp. RGD898
TGTAGATCGGAGTGGCGACGCTGCGCATCTTGCAGTTGCCGCCGACGCACGCAGCCGTCGAGGGTCCTTCCAGTTCGAAGAGCACGATTCGGTTCGAGCCCTCGCGCAGCCAGGAGGATGGCACGTAGAGCGTGAGCTGCAAGCAATCGCCATCATCCCACTTCATCGCTCGCTCATCATCGCAAGCATCACTCAGCAACTCCTATCTCCAACGAAACGCTTCGGGCGCGATACCTGTGGACCCGCGCTGGCCCAGTATCGACCGAGATTGCGACCATTCACAAAGATGACGCCCTTTCCCCAGCCGGTCGTGTCAAGGAACGTGTCCGCCGTGGGATCGCTCACCTGAACATGAGTTGTACCCTCTTTGCCATGTCAAGTTGACTCACGATCAGAATGCCGACGTAGAGGCCGGGCGGCGAGGCGGACGCGTCCACTAGCGGCAACGGCTCCGGAAGACGATCCGCAAGCAGACTGTTGGGGCTCTGGAATCCTCGTGTTTTTCTTGATCACACATAGCAGCACAAACGTTGTGAGGAACCCGATTCAGCGCCAAATGTCGGTGCGACAGTCGCTGACGTTGGAGGAGCTTCGCGCTTCTCTGCTGGGTCTCCTCCTGTTCCACTCTTGCGATGAGCGCCGTGAAATCCAGTCCGCAATGCTCCCAGTTCTGCACCTGGCGGCCATCGATCAGCACTTGGCCGAGAATGCCCTGAAGTTTGTTTGGAAAGATAGCAAAACGCGTGAATACCTTGTAATCGTTGATCGTCTCGTACGTCTGTCGGGACTGGTTTTCAACGAGCAAGACGAGTGTAGAGCCGGCCTTGCAGCCGGAAATGTTGATCGTCTTCCTCGTCAGAGAGTTGAACTTCGCCACCAGGACTCCCTTTAGAAGACGGGTGTCGTTTTGTGGTGCACGGGAACGAAAGGAAAACCTGCAGATTGCCGTCCAGAAAAACGTGCACGAAATCACGGAAGGCGGGAATCGTCAGATTCGTGCCGCAAGTCGTCAGCTTCTGAATTTCCCTAGTAATTGCTAGACGATTGATCGATAGACGAACAGTTCGGTAGCCGACGAAGCCGTACGGGTGACTGATCTGCTCGAAGTTCTGGGGATCCGTGTAGACTGGGCAGCTCGGATCCAGAAGGTCGGTGATCGGGCGCAGTCGAGACACAGGAATGTCGCCGAAGCCGCGTTTGCTGAATTTTCTCTTGTCTTCATCATCACATCACTCGCTCGTATCGATCTCGACACAAAATGCGGCGACTCGACCAGCGCGAAGACTGGTGTAGAATAGAAAGAGAAAGCGAGTACTTGATGGGCGCGGGCAACGCCTGCGGCTGATAGGGCCAGTCGGTCAGCGATCCGATCCAGTTCCGAATCGCGATGTAGGACGGGGTAACGTCGCCGGCCTCTGTTAGCGGAGCCGAGTAGTCGTACGACGTGACGCACTATTGATTGATTGGACGATGACAATATGGGTGTGTGAAATGCGAACCGGCGCGTTGGTCTCGGCCCCGTTCCAGAAGCCGAAATTCGTGCCGCCATGTGTCATGTAGAAATTCATCGAGGCGCCCTGCTCATTCGCTCTCTACGCCTGAATACGAACGGGTGAGCCACCTTGCTGTACATGTATGACGCCGTCTGGACGATCTGGTCGGGCGACGGAATGTCGTTCTCCGTCTGACCCCACAAAACCAACCATCCGGGGTAGAACTCCGAGTTGACGAGCGGACCTGATAGGGCACGATGTGAGGCCAATAAATAAAGTGTATGCATATCTTATTCCGTCTCTCACTCACGATACGAGCCGACGCTCGTCGATATGCAAGTGAAGTGCGAGTGTATTCAATCACTACATAATGCACTCAATGTCTTCTGACTGCGAACAACCACCACAGAAATCGTGACCGAGTCTGATGTTTGAGTTTCCCTCACTGCTGCAAGAAGAACTCGTGGTCAGTATCTGACATCAGTCACGTAGCCTGGTTTGGGTGCTCTCAACACCAGACATCCGTCACGTGGATTAGACACGCACGAAGGGGGAGACGCAGACGGAACCGTTATCTCACATGCTGGTTGTGTTTTGTGCTGGTGTGGCCGGAACATGGACACATGCACACGCACGCGTGTACCCGCCTTGTGACTTCCAGAACGTGAAGAAAGCATGACACCGACCATTGGGCTGATACTTGCGTTGAGCGGCAAAGGCGCCGTCCACACCCTGCGAGCTGGTGACACCAAAGTCGACGGTCGAAAAGACTCCGGGCACGGCGCCACACTTCAGGTAGCTCTCAGCGCCGCCGTCCGCTGCAAATACGCCAATCGAGCGCTCGCTAGACGCATGCGTCCTGCATGCGGCCGGCCATAGTAAAACGTCCGCAAAGCATGCTGACAAGGCACTGCGTTCTCTCATTCGCGAGGCGCTGCCGAAAACGATCTTGAGATCAAACGAGTCAGAAACGAGCCGCCGGCCGAACAAACGACCAAAATGCAAACAAGAATCGCCCGAAGAGCGGGACAGACGCACTTGTATAGAGGACCGTGTCGTTTCCGAGCTGCGCCTTGAACAAATCCCTCAGCCAGATGGTGTAGTTCTGATCGCAGGCGTAGTACGAGCCGTACTCGTTCTCGACTTGTACCATCAGCACGGGACCTACGATCGGAATGTGTTCACTGTGCCCGCACGAGCGGAGTCGTACCGCCATTGGCGCGAAGCAGTGGCTTGACCATCGGCAGCAGCGTACCGTACCATCTTTGCACATGCGCCTTGAACTTGGCGTCCGACGAGCGCTGGACGACGCCATTGTCGAGCAGGATCCACCAGGGCAGACCGCCGTTCTCCCACTCGGCGCAGACGTACGGACCTTCAACGTCGGCATGCGTACTGGTGGAAATGGAGCCAAGCGGGTACCGACTCGCAGCAGAGTGTAGAGACCCACGCTCTCGGCGGTCCGAATGAATTGGACAAAGTCGTGGTCGCCGTAGAAATTGAATCTGAAAGACTTTTGGCTCTCAGGCGAGACGCGTAGGCACAAACTCTCCGGGGTTCGCCTCGTGGAAATTCCACGGAATGTAGAACTGGATGGCGTTCATGCCGAGTGCGCGGATGCGTTCCAGCTTTTCACGCCATCGATCCGGCGGGATCCGGAAGTAGTGGATCGAACCCTAGTATCTCACGGTTTTCGCATTGCAATTCAATGACAGGCGACATCCTGACTATTACGCCTTTCACGAGGTCTGTGTTGTGCGAATAGTGGAACTGAGATTCACCGAAAAAATCGCCCGCAAATTAGAGCCCATGAAGTTTGGCAGAAAATGAGACGAACAAGCAGCCTCTACCGAGATGTAGCGGAACGGCTGGCCATCCAGCAGGAAGCGATTGTTCTGGAGGTCAATCGCAAATGACGTGTTCGCCGCCGCAGCCTGCTGCACTCCCAGCGTCGTCGCCCCAAGGCAGAGTAGAACGGCCAGGAAGCGAAGCATCTTCCAGTCAGCCAGCCCGACTCGATGAGAGACTGGTTCGGGGACGACGTGCTCCAGCGGGATCTTATCAGCGGCAGCAACAGAGAAGATGGCGACGGGGTTGTATAGCTGCAGCAGCGGCAAAGCAGATAATGCGACGGCAGCGACTAGAGGGAGAAGGAAGAGTTAGCAGAAAGGGGGAACGAAGCAGAGAAGGCGCCGCCACTAGCAGCACCACAACGGCATGGTACCGGCATGAGCAGAGAGCGACGGCGTCAGTTGATTGCTAGCAATAGCGCATAGTGAAAAAGAAGAAGTCAGGAGGCGGCAGAAGGACAACTCGTTTTGGGCCACCTGACGGAACGACACAGGCAGTCAGAATCGACGGAGAGAGAGAGAGTGAGAGGAAGGGAGTGAGTGAGGAAGGGAGGGAAAAGTGGCAGTATGCACGGAGACGATGGAGTGTGCGATCGGGCGGAAGACACACGGGAGAGTTGAGTGGATTGGCATACCGCAGGATGAGAGGAAGGGGGAAAACATTCAACGGCAGCGAGCGAGCGAGCGTGGCTCTCAGCGGCATGACGGCAACGGGTGATGCGCGCGCGACCGACCGACCGACCGACCGACAACAGAGAGACGAAGGCGAGGAACAAACTGCAAACAGCACGACCACCGCCTATAGGTCACGCAGCGATGTAGGATCGAATCTACAGACATGTAGTAGACACGAGAATCGAAGGACATCGGCTTTTACACTACGCTGACCCGAAGCAAACCTTGTCAGAGCTAAAAACCTCGCCGGCGGCGACATCTTCCATAGCGCGGACTTCGTTCTTCAGTTTCGTTGTGTGGTGCCACCCTGATCGGCGAATTGATCGATAGTTGTGTGGCCTAGTTAAGTCGAGACGACTCGCGAGAGAGCCTGCCGCAGATGATTCGGATGACGTAAAGACACGTTTTGTCAGGGCGCCAGACTCGAGATAAACTGCAAGCGAGTGCAATATTGTTGAACGGCGATTGCGAGACCATCGCGTCTTTGCCCGTCGGTCTGATCGCCCGATCCCACTGCTTTCGGTCCCGGAATCGAGAAGGTAAAGCTCGTTTGCCTCGCCGTGTTTGCGCTCGCCTCATTAGTTCTCGCTCTCGAGTGCCTTCCCCGAGTGAGATGAGTGAAGAAGAAGAAGAAGAAGGGAAGAAGCGGACGAGACGAAGAGGTCACTCGCACTCGGCTCTTATACACAGTGTTGTCTCGTCTCTGACTATTTGCGGTCCACCTCCTCCTCCTCCTCCGGCAGAAGCACTCTCTTCCCCCGTGTCGTCTTTCTCTTCCTCGCCCGCTCCTTATCATTCAACTAACAGCGGCACTGGTCTGTGTGAGACGAGAGGAGAGAAAGTCAGTTGCAACTCCTCACCCCCTTCTTTTCGGCGTGCGTCGCCGGTGATTGTTCCGCGGGCGTCTAGAAACCGACTGACGCGACGCGACGGGGGGCTAGAGTGAGCGACGAGAGCGAACTGAGAGTCTTGCAGCAGCAGCAGCAGCAGCGGGTTCTCTGTTTGCACTCAGCCTTCGTCTTCTTCGCCTTCTTCCTGTCCCTGCTGCACTTTGGCGCCGACCTGTGCGCTAGTTTGAGCAAGTATGCGTGTGTAGGTGAGTTCGTGCGTGTGGCGTAGTTCTGTTGTTCCGACTACTGCACAGTGTGGAAGATAGGAGAAAGAGATGGTGGATAGCAGGACTTCGACCGAGGTGAGCTATCGCTTCTTGGGCTCGTACGCAGAGTACGCTGTCCCTTCGTGTGCTAGTGCGGAGAGATGGTCGATTGGACGGTACTCTTTGATTCCCCAGCGTTATTGATCGGATCACCTGAACGCACGGCACGCTGTTCCGCGACAGTTCGTGACGGCGAGGCGCTCGGCGACCACTCGGCAATATGCAAATCGCTGCCCTTTACGAGGTACAGTTGTGAAGTGTCGACGTCCGAATGGGGGGCGAAATGTCACTTGTGATCGACCCCGATCGGAATCTTGATTTCCTCCCCCCCCCCGCTTTGCAACATGCCACAGCGCTGTGTGCGAGCAAGTTTGCGAGCCAGCCAGCACACTGCCCTGTCGGCGCCCTCCCCCTATCGATCAGTCGTTCCCCGTCTCCCTCCCTTTCTCTCTCTCTCTGTGTCGTCGTCCTGTGTTCGCTCCTGTGCTACTGCTGCTGCTGCCCTTGTCGACGCGACACACGTCTCGCTTCCTTTCTCCACCCCCTGCACCCACAAGTTATGGATCGGTCCCTCCCGCGGAGAGAGAGGGGGCGGCGACGACGACGACGACGACGACAGCGGCAGCAGCGGCGGCAGCAGTAGGGGGGAGGGCACACCATCTCCAACCGCTCCCGGTGTGTGATAGAGAGAGAGAGGAGGAAGAGGAGGGAGGAAGAGAGAGAGGGGAGAAAGAGTGGCGGGCGGGAAGCGAGGTGGCTGCTCGAGTGTGCCCCGCCGCTCTCATCGTTGGCGGTGGTGGCTCTCATCTTTCTCGCTGCTTCTGCTGCGGCTGCTCCTCCTCCTCCTACTCCTGCAGCAGCGAACCTCGCCGACTCTGAGCGACTGACAGAGCGGCTGTGCTGCCCCCAGACGAGGGACGTCGCCTCGCTTTGTGCCGCTGAAAGGCGGCGGCGGCGGTGGTGGCGTGCGCGCGCTCGCGCTATGCGATCGGACTTTGACCTCGAGTCGTGTCTAGACATTTCTCACCAGATCTCTCTTCTCCTGTACACAGAGAGAGTGCGCGCTTGCCGTTGGCATGCTTCAGCCGTCATGTCTGCCGGTCAGAGCGCGGCGCACTCGAAACTGTGGCCAAACATCGAGTCTTCTCCCTCTTCTTCCCCCCCCCCCTGTCCTCCAGTTTGTGGCGACCGTCGTAACGACTAACGCACGCATGCACGCACCACGTAGCAGCGGCACTTGCACGCTTTGGTCGGCTCATGGCGTGCGGCGGGCGCCATAACGGGCAGCGCCACATTTAGTGTGATGGCGTGTCGCGAACAACGCTGAAAGTACATATATGCCCATACGTCGTCGTCGTGGTTGTTGTCGCGATCGGGTCGCGAATCTTTGACTCCCTACGACTTGCAATGGCGTGTGGGCTGACCCTTGCCACTGACTCCTCCTCCTTCACTCGACGCAGTGTGACCGGGAAGTTGGAGGGAGGATCAGCCGCACCGCGTACCGCCACCGCCGCATATCGCATGTATAGAATGTCGCGTCCCACCGGAAAGAGAGAGCAGGGCTACTGCTGGGATTAGCTTTTGGCCAAGGGAGGGGGAAATGTCGCTCGTAGTACATCGTACACTGCGTGGCTCGTCGGAGAGGGAGGAGAAGAAGATCAGTCGTCCGCTAGGTCTGTGTGACGCAACCAGAGCGAGAGAGGGTAGCTCTGTGCAAATTGGGTTGCGCGCGACAGTCTAAAAGGAGATGATTGGGAAGGCCAGCAACTTGTGTGTGTGTGTGTGCACGAAAGGGTACCTTACAATGGACAGTGTACTTGTCGCCTCATCCTCTTGTCTGCGACGGTGTATAAATTGTGCGAACAGCGCTTGCCTCCTGCTCTTGCGCGGTCCATCGCGCATTGTCTCTCCGATTTTCCCAGACACCCACTCGTCTCGCAGCATTCCTACCACCTCTTCAAGGCACGGATCCTGCCCGTCGTCCATACGTCCGACTAGACTGATGGTTCAGGCCGTGCGAAAATACCCACCACCTCCTCCGTCGTGATGGATTGCCTGACTCTTTTTCCTCACATCGCGATTTCAAGTGATCCAACTCGTGGGACTGCAAATGGCCGTGTTCCTATTCGCTGCTACCAATGTGATGTGACGCTTGTGTGGTAGTCCACAACTGAATAATTGCGAGTCCCATCCTAGTAACCGAATGACTTACTCCGTCTCTCGCATTCTCTCTCCTAAGCGCGGTGTGTGTACGACGAGGGAAGAGTCGATTAATCACGCCGTTGTTCTGCCGGTCGCCGCAGGCCGGGTGGTCTAGAGGGGGCATCGAGTGGTGGGCATTGAGGGTGTGCGTGTGTGGAGGGAAGAGGAAGGAGAAGAAGAAGACGAGGGGAAGACGGAGGGCCCAGTTTTACTGCACGCAGCATCCCTCGTTGGCGAGCAGGCCTGGCGAGCAGGCTTGGAGAGAGGGGCGAGTGGAATTTCGTCAGCTCGCCAACTTGCTGCATTGTGCCCCCTCCTCCTTCTCCTCCTCCCGCCTTTCACTCCCCGTCTCTGGCCGAAAGCCTCGAGTTCGCTCACTTGCTCGCTCGCTCGCTCGTCATATGCCGACCACATGCGACGAGGGAGGAGGGAGGGAGAAAGAGCGAGAGAGAAAACCACAAGGTCACACGCGCCAGCTTGTTTTCGGTTTCCAGCGTGCGCCCTCATCCTGTGATATGGTGTTTTCGTTGTGATCGTATTGACACAAAGAAGTCTAGGAGCGCATGATTCTCTACCCTTTTGTGAAGATTAAGTGCAAGGGTGTAGGAACGTGGGCACGTGAATTCAACTTACCAGACGAAGACGTTCGCTTCATTTAAAACAACGGTGCCATTACATCGACCACCGTTATTGCGTCGGAAAGGAAGCGAATTTCATACCTCCAACGCTATAATGTACGAAAATTATTTGTGCGCGGTAGCGTAGGCCAGGGCGCTTCATACTTGAGGCGATGCGAAGGAGCCGATAGCAAATGCCATGATCGAAAGTGTGACGCGCTTTGTTCTATGGTGTTGTCCTCAACTGTTTTCCGCGTGAGAGTCTGGACAGCGCACTGTTGATCTGACAAAGTGCAATGCCTATTTCTCTCTCTCTAACCGACCTCATAGCATGCCGCCAAGTCAGTTGTCACAAGAAAACCCTCAAACGATGTTCTCGGTGCGCCGCCCTTTGTGTCGTGTAAATGTGCGAACGCGTGTTTTTCTCACCTCCCTCTCCAAACAATTTCTTGCCCTCGTTCGCTCGCTCGCTCGCTCGCGGTAGCTTGAATTTCGCCCCTCCACCTCTTCCCGCCTCCAGTGCGGGACGTCAAATTTCGTCACCATCCTCTCGCACTCGGGCACTCTTTCAGGCAATGACGTCCGTGACAGCGACCGCAACCGCGGGGAACGACTTGCAAGACCAGCAACAGCAGCAAGTGCGTCCGGGCAAGCTGGACGCCGAGGCTGCCGCCGCCGCCCAGGTGGTGTCCGCCGTCTCGGAGGCGGCTCGTCAAACTCAGGTACCCTTTCTTGTAAAAAGTCTCGTGGCGTAAAGAGTTGGCGATGAAGAATGTTGCGTGTTCATGTAGGCATAGCCGGATGGAAGACCGAGATCAGTGATCGATTACAGGCCGACTCGGGTCACGACTCGTCCGAGTCCTCGACGCCCGAGTCGCCGTCCACGCCCGATCGGCGCGACGCGGCGACGCCCGAGACGTGGGAGCGCTTCACCATTTTGTTCAATAGCATGCTGTTTTCAGTGCCCAGCCAGCAGCCACAACGACGGCTTTGCTGGCAGGAACGCAGCCGTCCGACGTCCTCCTGAAATTGCGCATCATCCCTGCGGCGGGAGCGGAGCTTGTGGACGTGCACGTAAGCATTGCAACGATGTCTATTGATTGGTATGGATCGATGCAACTAAGGTTGGCAACGGCGAGCTGGCCCAGGAGCTGGTGCAAGTTCTACTGGAGCGCGACTCGACTTGTCATCGCACATGCTTTGTGCTCACGTTCAACGGACAGGTATTTTGCGAGATGCGCACTGACGTCATCACGAAATGCAACGGTCCAGCCACTGGACGTGTTCACCGAACTTCGAAACGTCGAAGGACTCGTGGACGGAAGCACACTCTACGTGCAGGAACGTAAGCCCGACGATCTTTGACCTCGTTACGCCAGTCTCTAGAGCCGTACACGATTCGCGAGGCGCGTCTGCACATGCGCCACATTCGGGATGTGCTTCGCTCGGCCGAACCGGCCGATTTCAATGTGCGTTCATCGTTTTAGACGACCACTAACCACCCTCCGTTTGCAGTCGAACGGCACGGCGACCGACTTTGCGTCGCCCGTCTTCCTGCCATCCCTAAATGCAACGGAGCGTCGATTCCCGTCGGCCTCCAGTTCCTCGACGACCGGCGCTGCGGAGGGCCTGCCGCCCGACTTTGTGCTGCCCGGCTACCGCGAGCGACCGCTCTCGAAGATGATGCCATTCGGACAGAATGTCCAGTCCGCGAATGGACCGTCGAATCCGTCGAAACAGCAGAATGGAAACCAGACGAACAGTGGAAATCATCCGCCCGCCAATCAGCAAGCGAACCCGCTCAATCTGGCCTTCTCCCCGTTCAACCCGCCGCCCGGGCCGCGTCGACTCAAGGGAGACGTGCTCTACGCGATCGCCGAGTTGGCCGGAGATGCGACTCATCCGCCGCAGCGTCTTCATCTGACCTGCTCGTCGCGAGGATGGTTCGTCAACGCCTCGTGCGATCGACAGTTCCGACCGGCTCCGCACGCACATCACAGCAAGCTGTTGGCGCACTCGCTCGTCGATCTGCTGTCGGCCGTCAATGCAGGTGCGGATTATCTGGCGTGGCGGTGCGCGCGCGCATACATCACCAGAGAGACTTGATGATTCGATGTCGCTTCAGCAGACTCTGTAACGACGTTCTTTCAGAGGATTCCGACGTTAGACCCAATTGAAGTCATACGAAAGCACAGTTATGGAGCGGTCACTCTGCAGGCTTCCGTCGCACCTGGAAATCCGCGCTGCGTCGTCGCGCCGAGCGCCACCTCTTCGAGCGTCTGCCCACTCCTTACGCCGTCTACTCGTGGCTGGCCCCGTCGGCCGGAGCCGCGGAGCAAGCGCCCGACGGACTGCGTGCCGAGGAGTCGGTCTCGCCCGGTCGCACGGGATTCGAAGAGTCGCTGCCCGGCCAAGTAAGAGACTGGAACGAGGAGCTGCAAACCACGCATCAGGTTGGGATTTTGCACCCTAGAAGATGACTGAATCGTCAACCGAATAGATGCCGAAGAGCACGTTCCACGAACGACTCGTCCGCGATCGCTCCATCTTCAAGATCCACAGCGACTTCGTGGCGGCGGCAGTGCGCGGCGCACGCGAAGTGGTCGACGGAAACGTCGGCGCAATTAACCCGGCGGACGAGCCCAACACGCACATGTGAGTCGTCTTGCCATCGACAGTGAGACAGAAGAGCCTGGAAGGCGAGGAAGGACTGTACATATGCGCATGCCCATCGTGCAGGTTCATCTGGAACAACATCTTCTTCTCGCTCGGCTTCGACGTCAAGGACCATTACAAGGAGCTGGGCGGAGACGCTGCCGCGCATGCCGCAGCCAGCCAAGATCTGCAGGGCGTGCGAGCCTTCGCGGCGATTGACGACACTCGTCTCTGCACGCTGGGCGTTGTCGTGCTCGACTACCGCGGTCAGCGAGTCGTCGCGCAGTCCATCATTCCTGGCAAGTGTCTTTTCCGCCCCCGAAAATAACGCGGCGACCGACTCTCAGGAATCCTGGACCGTGAACAAGAGCAGTCGGTGGTCTACGGTTCGACGGACTTTGGCAAGACGGTCTCGTCGTCGGAGCAGTACCACGATCTGCTGAAGGAGGCCGCATCGATGTTGCACATCCTGCCCCATGCCGTCGAGTCGGGCAAGGACGACAAGAAGGAGGTGACCCTCTACTCGAGCTACGAGACCAAGGGCATCGTCGGGAATGACTCGCGCACCTACGTGCTCGATCTGCTTCGCACCTTCCCGCCAGATGTCTGCTGGCGTCCGGAGACGGCCGACCACCTGCCCGAAAGTCTGAAGGCGCTCGGATTCCCGAGAACGCTTCCGCACCGACTGGCCTCCATTCGACACGAGGCGGTGCAGATGTTCGTCGAGCAGCGGCAGCTCATGTTTGTGCGAAGTGCCTACGCGCTGCACATGCGAAACAAGGTGGCTGATGGGGAGGAAAAGGTTGGCATTACCATTGATGACCGACGTGAATTCATGGGGTGCGAATGCAGGAGACGGAGGACAAGAAGGAGGACGAGGCGCAGCAGAAGACGCTCGACGGATTTTCGCCGGAAGTGATCGCTGCGGCTGCGGCCGAGGTCGGCTCCCTTCGGACGGACGCATTCGACGTCCGCTTCAACCCGGACTGCTTCGAGACGGGCGTCAAGCATGCGGAGCACGAGCGACTGGACGAGCAGCGTCGATTGGTGGTCGAGCTGGCGGAGTGGGTGGTGTGTCGAGCGCTGCCCGAGCTCATCGGCGAGTGCCTGCGACTCGAGGTGGGACATCATCTTCTTCTTCTTCTCGTTTCCCCGTTTTGAGAGAATCTGGGGCAAATGGAGAGGGCAATCTGCTTTCAGCTGACGCCGATCGACGGCGAAGCGCTGGTCGAGCAGCTGCACGCCCGGGGCATCAACGCTCGTTACCTCGGCACCATGCTCAAGCTGGTCGAGCAGGAGCAGCGCTCCTCCAACACGCAGGCCGACTGGCTTCGGGCTCTGATCGCGACCGAGATCCTCGCGCGTGCGGCGAAACACGTCCTCCGCGACAGGATCCGATCCGTTCCGCTGGCCCAACTCGGAACTGCGGCCGCCCACTTCCTCAACTGTCTCCTGGGATCGGACTCCGGCCCCGATCCCGTCGATCGATCCCTGCTCGCTGGAAGCCTGTCAACCACGACGGGCGCCGTGAGACGCGGACCGGGCGGCGGCAGCGGCGGCGGCGGTGGTGGCGGAAAGAAGCGCAAGCAGGCCTCATCGGGCGCTGGCAACGGCGGCGCTCAGCGGAACCCGTCCGGCTCGTCTGTGACGAGCGCTACCGGAAAGGACGGCACAAGCCAGAGTCAGCCGCAAGAGGAGTGGCCCTCCACGACGGGAGCGTCGGTTTGGCGCGCTGTGATCGCCGCGGCTCGATCGCACTTCGCCGTGGACTGGGCGGAGGACACGATCTCGAACTGCGACCAGTTCTTGGCGTCGTTCGCTGGCACGCAGAGAACGTCGCTGCTCCGACGGGTCTGCAGACAGCTCGGCATCCAGATCGCTGCCAAGGACTATGGACTGGAGGGCGCGACTCCGCCCAGGGCGCCGATCCACGACGACGACATCCTCAACGTCTACCCGCTCTACAGACACCGTCAGCCGCCGGCGCGCGACGCGAAAGCGCTGTTCGCCAAGGGCCGACATGCGATGGAGACGGGAGCGCTGCGCGAGGCGTACGAGTGCTTCTCGGAGGCCGTGCAGCAGATGAGCAACGTCTACGGGTCGCTGCATCCCGAGCTGACGCAGGCGCAGCGTATGCTCGCCAGGTGAGCGTCTTGTTTCGTCCCCATCGCCACAGTTGCCTTTTGGGAGAAGAAGGAGCGGTAGAAGAATCGAGAGCGTAGAGCGCGAGAAAGACGAATTTGTGCAGAATCTCGTACATCATGGGCGAGGTGGAGGACGCGTTCCTGGTGCAGCACAAGGCGACGCTGTGCGCAGAGCGCACCCTCGGACTCGATCATCACACCACCATCACGGAGTACATCTCGCTGGCGCACTTCGCCTTCGCCAATCTCTACGTTGCGGCGGCGCTCCGACTCCTGTATCGCGCTCGCTATCTCCTCGCGGTGGCCCACTCGGAACGGCACCCGCTCATGGCGCAGATCGACGCGAACATTGGCGTGATCCTGTACGCCGTGCAGGAGTACGACGCCTCGCTGCGCTACCTCCAATCGTCCGAGGCCGTCGCGCAGGCGACGGGCGAGCCGAAACGCTTCAAGCGCGGCATTCTCAACCACATAATGGCGCGGGCGCACTCCTGCCGCGGAGACTTCCGATCGGCGCTCGCCTGCGAGAAGGAGACCTTCACGATCTACCAGAACACCTTCGGGTCGGGCCATGACAAGACTAAGGAGTCGGGCGATCATCTCCGACACCTGACACAGCAGGTTTCCTCATTGCTGCTGAGAGCCCCCGAAATATATGAGGGATTTGCAGGCGGTCGCCTTCCAGAAACGAGTGGCTGACGCGACGCGCGCTAATAATCCCGTCGCTGCGGCGCTGCCACCGATTCAGGTGAACGATTGCGCTATTCATCGGTGGGGGCGGGGGTCTGAAAATGAAGTTGCGCAAGAACTTGTGCTTACAATTTCGTATACTTGCAGATCCAGCAGGCGTCGCTGCACTCGATTCTCGAGGTGCTGAACATCGTCAACGGCATCATCATCATCTCGTTCAAGAGTGGAGCGGGAAACCCGGCGGCTGCAGCGGAGGCCGGCGACGAGGAGAAGAAGACGGACGCGGAGTCGGGGGCGAAGAAGGACGCGGACGCAGAAGTGAAGGCGAAGCTTGCGGACGAGACCCTCGATTAATGCCCATCCCCCCGACACAGGCCCCTGTTGTTGTTGTGCCGTGCGAGACGAGTTGTTGTTGTTGAGAGCCGAAGATGAAGGGAAGGGAGCATGAGGAAGCCTTGCGCATCATTATCATCATCACATCAGAATACATCGCCCATTTCGTTATTTCTCAGTAGCAATGTAGTCTGTAGGTGAGTAGTGAATTTTCAAGTCGTTTTTGCTCATGTGTTCCAGTAGTTGTTACGTGGATGATGACGAGTAGGAGGCTAGTTTGCTCAAGATTACGCAGCACAAATTCGATGAACAACGCACATGACAGCCACGTAGATTCGAGTCACTCGCCCTTCCTATTCAAATCGTCATACGCAAGCGGGCGGCTCGGAACATGGACGAAGGGAGAAGAGACACAAGAGAGCACGCACACAGACAGCAAGCACCTCGCTCTGGCAGCACTCAGAAATCAATCGCCACACTACACAATTTCAAGCAGCGACGCAACCGAGCATCCCTGTCTTTCTCGCGCAATCCCAATACCGGCTCCCCGCGGCAGAACAGATGAAGAAGCTCGTTTTTCGACGGACATTCGGTCTTTCGGAAAACGAGAACAGATGGAGAGGGGAGACGGGCGAGAGACGACATCCGGATATCTGGAATCTGAAAGAGAGAGAGAGAAAATACGAATTTAGTAGACTGCAAGCCAGCGGCGGGGAACTAGTGAGTGAGAGAGAGAGAGAAACGAGCTCAGTGCACGCACGACAGCAACGAATCGCGGGGAAGTCAATCATCATCATCATCATCATCATCACACAATCATCGGCAGTCAGGCTTCTGATCGCGAATTTGCCTCCTTACTGACGCACAGAGAGAAACACCCACACATGACTCGAAGTCGAATGAAGTAAACGGACGGAACGATTTCCACCCGAAGGCTGTTGTCCTTTCACGTTTTCAGCCCGACTACGTAGATAGCGCGTCAGTACGCATGGCCTTGACCTTTTTCCCAGCAAAGGAAAACAGGCCAGTGGGGTGGGCGTATGAGAGTTGCGCCGCTCACGCTGCTGTTACCAGACGAGCTGGCTATCATGTCTGGGATGAAGTTGTTATGCTTCCTTCCGCTAATCTTCACTCAACTGTGCCACGGAAATGAATACATCATGCGGCGCCCGACCGTAAACGAAGAGCCTCTGATCGACCGACTGGAATGGCTGGAGGACTATCGACACTTCAAGCGCTTGTCCCAGGAACGACCGAATCTGCTGGTCTACTTCTCCGCAGAGGTTGTTGCCGGCATGTAACATGTTCGAAAAGAACGACAGTCTTTGGTCAGCCCATCGACGCGTCGACAAAGTCGCCGGAGCTGGACGAACTCCGCGCGGCTGCATTTCTCGCATTTGGAAAGGCGACCATCGCTGCGGTCTCATGCCAGCTGGAGACGGAGCAGCTCGGCGAGATGGAGGAAAATCAGCTCTGCAAGCGATTGCGAGTTCCTGAGCTAGAGAAAGGCTATGCCATGAAACATTACAGGTTTGCTTGCATCATTGTTCTAGGGCAGAAATACAAGCACGACGAAGTACAGTGCCGGCGATTTCCACAAGCTCTACGACAGACGCCTGTCGCGACGATCGATTCTGCGCTTTTTGGAGGATCCAAACGCTGAAAAGGCATGGGAGGATCAGGACGAGGCGGAGGATGTGGTCGGTTGCAACTTGCACGTAGTGCGTGGAAATGCAAACCCCGCGCAGATTCATCTCGACTCGCCGCCGGAATTGGCTCGAACTGTCAGCGCGCTAGAGAAATGCGTTGTCCTGTACTATATCCCATCCTGCGTGCATTGTCGACGAGTGAAGCCGCACTACGAGTATGCGCAATGCCAATTGCTGTCGCCAAAAGAGAAACGAGGCGTCTAGAGTGCTGGCAACGCAATTCAAGGAGCAAGGAATCGGCCTGGCCGCTATCAATCTTCAGTTGAACGCAAATCGACCGCTCGCGAAAATGGCCAACATCACGGCCTTCCCTACGATCGAATACTTCGAAAAGGGAAAGCAGATAGCGCGCTTTTCGGGAATTCCCTTGAGGGTATGTGCACTCGGTGTCGAACTTGAACATTAGAACGAAATTTCCAGTCAGAAATCGCGAGCTTCATCGAAAACCCGCTTGGAGTGGTGGAGCAAGACGAAGTGCAGAACTGGGCGGACGACGAAAGTACAATGGCATGTTGTTTGTGTTGGTTGTGCAATGAAAATACGAGAGATAGGTGGACCACCTGTCGACGGCGATGTTCAGCAACTACATGATGCGCAACCCAAGCGTTGTGGTCATGTTTTATGCGCCTTGTAATTTGTTTTCAATCGATATTCGAACAGAATGTAAGTGCAGGGT